>RJWM01043977.1:0-13520 GCA_004363535.1 Dasyprocta punctata | reverse complement strand
GTAAATAAAACTTTCCTTCCCTAATTATGGGTGTCAGGTATTTTGTCTCAGCAATGAGAGAAAAGTAACCAATACAGTTGTCTACATTGAAACCAAATTTAGATATTCATTAATAATGGAATAATCATAAAAGTTAACACATTAAAACAAATGCACTGTCCTGCCATTCCATGTCCATGGATTTATTGTTACCTGGATGGTATTTCCAATTGGAGCCCCGGGGGCACCCTCGATGTTGGGCTTCGGGAAAGATGTGGGCACGCCAGCCTGGCTGAGCGGTTGCTGCAGGCCGTGGAAGTGCTGGCTGCCCAGGAGATGAGGCTGCGGGTAGGAAGCTTGGTTGGACAATGGTGCTGGCGTTGGAGGTTGCTGCTGCAGCATCTGTGACTGGGGGTCACCCACAGGGTTCATGATTGGTGACGTGATGGGAACAGGAGGCATGAAGTTTTCAGGCATCTTTTAAAACATGGAAAGAAAAGACACTGAGAAAAAAAAAGGACATGGCCAGGTGAAGCAGCACAACACCTATATATAATTCCAGCACTTAGGAAGCTGAGGCAAGAGGAGCTCCACAAATCTGAGGCTAGTCTGGGCAAAACAGAGTTCAAGGACAGTCTGAACTACATAGCAAGACCCTGTCTCAAACGGAATGGAACGAAACGGAACAAACGGAATAGAGAGGAAAGAAAAAGACAAAAAAGGGGAGGGGTGGAGACAAAAGGGGAGGGGAGGGGAGGGAAGGGAAACGGAGGAGGAAAAACAAAAAGACAATGGCAACGTTTCCTCAGTTTTACACAAGGGAGTTAGAACATTCTATGATTTCTAAAAAAATTTTAATAGTAGTTAGAATTCTTTTTCACAAACGTAATTTTATGTAGATTTCTACAGTGAAATGTAAAAGTAAAGCTAATCAGGCTAATAAGTGTACAGAACTCAAACCTTGTTACTTCCAGTGAAGAGCAGCTAAAACAATAGCATTTCTGAAAGAGGATGCCAAGTTTGAACTGTGTCTAGCAATACAGGAGTTGAGATGTGCCAATGTTCAGTGCTATCAGAGTGGTTCTGTCATTTGTTTTTTGTTTGTTTGTTTGTATGGGACTGGGGACTGAACCCAAGGCCTGTGCACTGAGTTACATCCCAGTCCTGTATATTTTATTGTGTGACAGGGTCTTGCTTAGTTGTCTAGGCTCAAACTTGTGTTCCTGCCTCAACCTCCCACAATTCTGGGATTAAAGGTGTGTACCACCACACCTGGATCATCAGGATGTAATTTAATACACCCTTTACCTAGGTCACTAGGTAGATACTACCCAGCAATTCTATGACACTAGAAGTGGAGATTGAGTTTCTGATTATTATTATGCTATATTTTATGACCTCTCATTACTACATTTGGGAGAAGGGAGTCACTAGGAATAAACAGTAGAAATGACTTGCAAAGAAAGAAGGAAAGGAAAATCTTAAATCTTATGCTGTGCACAAATAGCTTTCAACAGTTACTGATGTACCAAACAATGCTCAACTATAGGACTATTTCTTCATTCATTATTACATGACATAGACGAAAGTTCCCAAATGTAAATATAAAGTCATAATTACTGCTGGAACCCAAAGACCAAAGCAAGTCCTTTAAAAAACAATCATTTGTAAAGGCTGAAATTTCATTTTCTATGTTTTAAAAGAGCTCTGCTAGGAATTTACATCTTGTCTTCTAGAAAGGCTTTAATTTAAAGAGCAAAGTTTTAGAAATTCTATTTTCTACTTTCTTTCTCGCATGGATAAGACACTTGATGAAATACAATCTGAACACATCCATTAGTAAGCTTTGCCTCTAAAAGGATCAGTGAAATGTGGTCTATGCCAGGTTGCTATGTGATCCCGTAAGATCTGTAGGCCACTGGCTGAGCATCTTTTTCTAGTACCTTCTTCTTCTTGGGCACTCTGTTCAAAGCAGGGGGATCATTCCAACCATTCTGAGAACCTAGAACAAGCAACACAGGACATTTTCCTTTAGAATATTTAAAGGAAGAAAATGAAACTGAACTCATCATCTAATACTTTGAAATCCTGCCTTAACTGAGTAACTGTTACATAGAATTTCCCATCTGAGTTGTAGTTTTCGCTACATAACTAGATTCTAAAGCTCACACCTTTAAAAGTCACAAGGCCTTGGCTTAATAGGCAAGGTATGACTACCTGTATTTAAAGGGAAAAGCTGTGCCAAACTTAAAGATGATGAAGTCTTTATGTCTATACTACTGTACAGCCTACAAAGATGAGCTTACTATTTTTATGTAATGAAGAAAATGTAAATCACCAGAGTCAGAGTCTACAAAAAAACAAACAAAAACCATGACATATCCAACATACCCCTCAAAAAAGGTAGCAATTTCTTCCTTGTAAAAAAATCAATTCAACTCAAATGAATCATCTATGAATACTCTAAACGCAGTAGAAATATTATTTTAAAAAAAGCTAAACTGTATGACACTAGTAATTTTTTGTTTGTTTGTTTTGTTTTTTTTTTTTTAGGCACCGGGGATTGAACTCACAACCTTGTACCTGTTGGGCAGGCACGTAAGCTGCTGAGCCAAACTCCTGGCCCTGGTTTTTTGAGGCAGGGTTGCACTGTGTAGCTCAGGCCGGCCTTGCGCTCGCGTTGTAGCCCAAGCTGGCCTCGAACTCACAACGCTCCTCCTACCTTAGCCTCCCGAGTGCTGGGATTAAAGGCGTGCGCCACCACGCCCGGCTTGACACTAGTAATTTTTATCATCTTTGCCTTAACAACTACTTATAAAGTAGAAAAAGGCACTCAAATATCTGTACAAGCTGACAGCAATTAAACTGTCAATTATATAGTACAGTTCCTCTCAGAAATACAAAGTTCTATCATCACAAAGTTAAAAATGGATACCAGTAACAGAACTCATTAAGTGTTTTAATACCAATGCCTTCAAGAAATCAAACATTCTAGAAAGTAGGATACTTTAAAAACCACAATATAATAATTTTAAGTTTCTTTGTGAGTTTTGATATCTTCTATAAGACACCAGATACTTGCCTAAAAAAACCTTCAGTCCATGTGTGTACACACTGGCAAAAACTGCCCTTCCAATAAATTTTCTTTCAATATTTTCACTTTCACTTGTTTAACACATATTTATGATATTAAGTCACAAAGAATTGTTGAGCAACCAAAGAAACTGTGTTATATGAACGATGTCAAAGAAACTTTTAAAACTATAGATCTAATCATGTACTCACTTGCTTTGATTCTCCCCCCCCCCCCCACCGGGGATCCAACTCACAACCTTGCACCTGCCAGACAGGCGCTCAAGCCACTGAACCAAACCCCTGGCCCTACTTGCTTCAATTTTGAAAAGAGAATTTCTACATGTTTACTAGAAGACAAAATGCCAAATAGGGCTCAAAATGCTAGAGTTAACCACAAAATATTAAATCACATGCTGTTATCTGCTTTAAAATTCTTAAAACTGCTGATCACACACAGGTTAATCATTCCCATCACCACCAACCTTAACTGTATCAAAGACAATCTTGGTATAGACATCGTCGTATAAATAGCTTTTATGATTTAAAGCCATTTGTCATATGAATCAAATCAGCTGTAAAATTTGATCAATTAAGATGCCAAATAATAACAGACTCAGATCAGATTTAGGACACCATCATCTTTGTAGCTCACATGCATTATCATTAAGGTCCATTCATTAATTATATTCAGTGATTCGAAGATTCCCAAAAGTATATTTTATAACCAATTCACCTTCAAACATAAGTACCTGGTCTTGGACAGACTGATTTTCTGTAGACGAAATGTAGAAGTCACTTCAATAGTATTACTGAAGACAATCTTAACTCTACTTATAACTGCTTCTTCTCCCTCCATCAACCCCCCACAAAAAGTAATTGAACTTTAAAAAAGCACAAAGCTTTTTTTTTGTTTTTTTTTTTAAGACTACATAGCCCAGCCAGGCCCCAAACTTGTAATTTTCCTGCCTTTGCCTCTTGAGCACTGGGACTGCAGGTGTGCGCACCATAGAGCCCAGTTCCAAAATTTATTTCCTAAAACAAATCATATGAAATATCTATCCAATTAAAAAGTAAGTTTTTAGCCAAAGAGAACTGATTTATGTCAGATCAAATTAACCCTTAAATACTGTCATTTTTTTTCTTTTACTGTGCTATCTAAGAGTAAATTCTATCCCATTATTTAAAATAACAGTAAGTTACTTCCGTAATCATTCGCCTGGTATTTTTGTGTTTTTCAGTACTGGAGATCAACCCCAAGGCCTTATATATGTGAGGCAAGCCCCCTGCCCCTGAGCTACATCTTCCGACTTCTAAAAATTATTGAGATAGGATCTTGCTAAATTGCCCAGGCTGGCCTTGAACTTGTGATTCTCCTGCCTCAGCCTCTTGAGTAGCTGGGATTACAGGTGTAATTCTATTTTCTAAATTGAGCAGCACCACCAAGGATAGCATTTCTCAACATATTATACCACATAAACCAAAGGTTGTTCAAAGTTATGATCCACATCAGCTGAGAAGAATCATAGTTGTTTAAATTCAGATTCTAATTCGTTAGGTAAAATGGCAGGGCCCAAAGCCATCTTTGCAGCCATCTCCCCCTATGACACAGATGCTGCTGGTATCACAGTAGCAGCAATTTAAAGAGAAACGAGGAAAAGTTCATATGGTCTGATGACACCAACATGCCAACACCACAGGCCCAGTGTGCTCCTCTTTGCTGCCAGGTTTGGAAGGGCCCAGAGGGGCTTTCTGCATTCTGAAGAAAATGTAATTTCTGGGGTCACACCATGAGTATGAATATAAATAACAGAGCCAGGAAATTTGTAACCATCTTATTTGATCCTTCTGGGGATACAGAGATTTGGGGACTACTTCGCACAAGCCTCTCAGATCTTCTTTTGCTAGAACTGGTGTTTCCAGCAGTGGAGAAGAGGTAAACAGGCTGGAACACAGCAATTCCAACTGTCAGAAAGTAAGGGTTCAGGTAAGGCCAACCTCAAATCGAAACAGAATTTATAATTCAACCACCTTCATGTGGTGAGGGAGGAACAAGAGAGTATACTAAGAGTCAATTCAACTCAGTTTGAGCTCAAGAAACTGAAGCTGATCGTGGTGGCACAACCTTTAATTTCAGCACTCTGGGAGGCTGAGGCAGGAGGATCGCAACTTCTACCCCCAGTCTGGGTGACTGAGACCCTATCTTTTTTTTTTGGTGGCACTGGGGATTGAACTCACAACTTCACACCTGCCAGACAGGCGCTTAAGCCACTGAGGCAAACTCCCAGCCCTAGTTTCTTGAGATAGGGTCACACTATGTAGTTCAGGCCAGTCTTGCGCTTATGTTGTAGCCCAAGCCAGCCTCGAACTCACATGCTTCTCCTACCTCAGCCCCCCAAGTGCTGGGATTAAAGGTGTGCACCACCATGCCCGGCTGAGACCCTATCTTAAAATAAAAAATAAAAAGGGGCTGAGGATGTAGTGTGAAGGCCCTGAGTTCAATCCCTAGTACTTCTGAAACAAAACCAAAACATCTGGTGAGGTGAGAGAGGCATTCCAATAGTCTATAAAATCTTGCCATGTGGAATGAGATTCTAGGATTAACTGATTAAGACATTTTTCATAGGGCCGGGAGCTTGGCTCAGTGGCTTAAGTGCCTGCTTGGCAGGTGCGAGGTTGTGAATTCAATGCCCGGTACTGAAAAAAAAAAAAAAAAAAAGACATTTTTCATACAATATGGCTCTTAAACCAACTTCCTCATTCTGCTTAATGGAAGAAAACAGTAATCAATGATAACTGTCCATAAGTGGTTTTCTATTTTTAATTTAAATGATGATCTGTGACCTTATAACTAACACCCTACACAAGACAGTAACTTCCTTACGCTACAGTGAATAAACGCTTGGGGAGTCATACGAGTGTGTTTCAGAAGGACTAACCTGATTCCCACCACTGATGCACTCTCCAGCCCAACTTCAGTGCTGAGGCTGAGGGACCAATGTGTTACAAACCCAGAAGTACTGTGTAAAGAGTTTGGGGCTGGCCTTGTCAGTCTCAACAACACTCCGTTTTTCCTGACCTATGGTGAAGATGACAACTGTTTCGTCTTTGATCTCTTGCAGCAGGGAGTTATATGGACATGGAAGCCTGGCACGGTGTCCTGATTTCATGAACTAGGAGCAGCACAAAGAAGCCTGGGAGGCAATTTTTGTATCCTTCCATGGTATGATGACAGTAAAGTCATAATGAAACCAAATTTAAGGTTAGGGAGTAAAAGTGAATCAAATCAGAATCCATGACTCTCAACAGGAACAGACTCAGCTGGGCTGCTAGGGTCACAGAACCAAAGGGAACAGCCTTACAATAGTCACGCACTCTCCCTGACACCTGCCCAGCAAACTCCTCCTAGCCTCAAACCTGTACTATATTTCAGCATATTTTATTTTGACCAGGATAAACCTTATTCAAAGTTTTTTATCAATCTGCACAATGCTACTTCTATCAGGTACCTAGAAGGTCCCATAGAGACAGAAAGTAGAGAAGTGGTTTGCAGAGGCTGGTGAGAATGAAAGTTACTACAGACTGAAGTGCTCATTACGAATTGACTGAATAAATGTTTTGCTGATTCCAACATTCATTTCTCTGAGCCTTGAGTACATAATTCTGCAGTTCATTGATATAGAGTCTGAAAATCTAGTTTGTTTCTATTAGGAATTATCCACTCGCCAACTAGAACTCCTAAATCCTGAACAAAATAATGATCTAAGACATATTAGAATAAAAAAACTTCAATCACAGTTACTTATATAACTTAAAAAATTTTTTAGGAAATGCAAAAATAAAATATGGCAAACTAACTGTTAAAACATGGGGTACTGTTAATTGCAAGAAGTAACAAAGCAGCTAGGCATACACAGTACATGCTGAATTTCAGAAAATGCTTCCGTGCTGCTTCTGGTTAGCCACTGTTTCTCAGCCAGGTTAGAACATTTCCATACTCTGTGTAAAGCCAAGACTCATCTGTGCCCAGGAGGAAAAAACACCCATGCAAATATTTACAATGAAAACTGTAGAACAGCACTGCTAGATAATTTTTGTAATTCCAACACTAAAAGTTTTCTATCACTTGTATCAGACTAGAATCTCTGATGTAGAAGGAACAAAGGTTTTAAAGATTTAGCCCCAGCTTTGTACCCTAAATTGGAGACTACCAACCACTGTGCCATTATACAACTCCTAAGAAACTCAGTTCTCTCATCAGCAATCTAAAAAAAAACCCTAATTGGGTAGGGGATATAACTCAGTGGCACAAGCGCCTGCCTGGCAAGCGCAAAGTCCTGAGTTCAATTACTGGTACCAAAAAAATTAAATTAAATAAAATTAAATTAAAAAAATAAAACTGTAATTATATCTGTTTTCAGGGTTGTGAGACCTAAATAAGAAAGTAAGTAGTGAGTACTGGATCATGTACGAAATCAGTTCATCCATAAATGTCACTTCCTTTCCCAGCTTCCTGCACTATTTTCTTTTTAACTCTAGTATCTGGGTACTGAACCTTGGCCTTCTCACTAGGCTACAGCCCCTACCCTTTATTTACTTTGAAAGTGTCTCTCAAAAGTTGCCCAACTGGGTTCAAACTTGTAATCTTCCTGCCTAAACCTCCCAGAGCTGCTGCACTAACATACCCAGTACCGACTTTGAAGTAGGGATTCCCTTGAGCCCACACTACTTCTCTTCCTCAAGCACTCTCATAATTACCCACTTACTCAAATGGGTACTGTCAAAAAGTACTGGCTACTACTCAGACAACTGCAGTGTATCACTGAAATTTTATATGTATAGTAATGAAGGATAAACACACAGAAGTGCTTCCTTAACTACAGTTTTTCTGTGGTTTCAGTCATCCAGAGTCAAAGATATGTGGAATATTAATAATTCATGAGCACTGTGAAATAATGCAAAATTATTTCAAACTGTGTACCACTCTAAGTAGTCTCAAAAGATCCTGTGCCATTCTGCTGTCTTGCACCTACAATGGGAGACGTGAACATCCTGATATCCAACATATCCACACTAGACAGCCACCTCCCTGTCAGTGCTTCAGGGCCCTTCTCACGTACCTTTTCCCTTTCTTTAGTGGCACTAGGGATTGAACTCACAACCTCGTACCTGTCAGGCAGGCACTTAAGCAACTGAGCCAAACTCCCAACCCTAGTTTTTTGAGACAGGGTCGTACTATGTAGCTTAGGTTGGCCTTGTGCTCACGTTGTAACCCAAGCCAGTCTTGAATTCACAATGCTCTGCCTACCTCAGCATCCCAAGTGCTGGGATTAAAGGCGTGCGCCACCACACCTGGCTACGTACCTGATCGGCAGCTGTGGGACTGCTGTACTTTTGTTCATGTAACTCTCATTTACTTAGTAAACGCTCCAAAGTATAAAAATAGTGATGCTGGCAATTTGATTATAGATTTTAACTGTTCTACTTCATTAGCTAGTGTCATTAATCTTGTTGTTCTTAATGTGTAAATTATGTTTTACGGTTGATACATGTGTATAAGAAAAAATAACAGGATATATGGGGTTGGTACTATGATTTCAAGAGACATGTATATAACTCTGGACAATTCTCCATAAGACTTTAAAAGCAGTAATGATATTTTAGCCAGTCACAGTGCACATGCCTGTAATCACAGCACCCTGAGAGACCAAAGCAGGAGCACTGGAAGTTCAAGGACAGCCTTGCAACTAAGGGCTGAGGACATATCTTTGTACTGTCTCACAGGATCTTTTTGTTAGAGTTTTACTGTCTCACTTCTTTTTCGGTCAAGCATACTGAGATTATGCTCCATCCTTACAAATAAATACAACTGTAAAATTTCTACAATCTCACTGACATTCTGTACTGTTTAATCTCCATGAAGAATTTAAGCAACAGGTAATTTCTAAATTTTCAATTAAGAACAGAGCCTATCTTTGTTGAAGTAAAGAAATTAGTGTCAACTAAATCTGATTTCAAGCCAGGTGTGGTGGCGCACGCCTTTAATCCCAGCACTTGGGAGGCTGAGGTAGGCGCAGCGTTGTGAGTTCGAGGCTGGTTTGGGTTACAACGTGAGCACAAGGCCAACCTGAGCTACATAGTGCGACCCTGTCTCAAAAAACCAGGGCCTGGAGATTGGCTCAGTGGCTTAAGCTACTGCTTGGAAGGCACGAGGTTTGTGAATTCAATTCCCTGTGCCACCAAAAAAAAAAAAAAAAAATCTGATTTCAACTACCACTTACCAATGAATTTCTTACCACTCGTTTTAGGTTCAGTGACCAATTACATACTCACTCTTCTGAAGTGCTAAGCTTTCTTCATTGGGCAGTTAAAGTTTATTATGAGAGAATCACACTCATAGAATTTTATGAAAACTCAATTGCACCTCACATTACCAGTACAAAGAGGGTTACCTCCCCTTCCCCACCTCTCTGTGCACAAAACAACAAGCAGGCAGATAAATCCCCTTAAGCGCAGACCTGTTCTCTGGGATGCAGGCAGCTCACTGGCAGCAGGCAGTGTACCTGTTGTTCCAGGAGGCAGCGCGTAAGTGGAGGAGGATGGGGGCGCTCCTGGTCCACCATGCTGGAAGGATGCCCCCAAAGCAGAGGGAGGAGGAAAAGTAGCAGCAGGGCTGGAAGCAGAAGAGGCCGGGTGCTGTGCTGCGTAGAGCGGAGCATGCCCAGAGTAGGAAGTAGCAGAAGAGACATAAGGGGTGTTAAGGTAAGTGCTTGAGGCAGGAGGAGCAGAAGGTTGCTGAGGTCGGTACATTGCCGGCCCCCCTGTTCCGAAGGAATACTGCTGGGCTGGTTGATAAGCTACACCAGGGAGAAGAAACAGAAATTATAATTAGTTTCCAGTTTATTCAGACAACAACAAAACCAAAAAGTTAGCTCATTCTATGGAAATTATTGTTACCATCTGTAACAATAAGTTAAAACTAAAAATTGACATTTATGGGCTGGGGTGTGGATCTGTGGTAGAGGGCTGACCTGGCATATGTAAAGCCTTCAGTCAATCCCTAGCATCACAAAGCAACAACAACACACTATAGTTTTTGTGGCTCTGATAACCTAAGTATACTTAATTAGCTCTCATATTTGAAAACTGCTAGCCCAGACAGCTAGTGGTAATGAAAGTTTTTGAGGCACTCAACTCTTTTCTTAGACCTTTCCTTTCCTAGGAAAAGACTACATTGACACCCAGCAGTCATCAGATAGAACCAAGCAGGAATCACACAACCCAAAAGGCCACTTTTATAGAAAAAGTCCCCTGGCCTCATCCAGAACGCTGATGAGGGAGATCTTGACTACGCCACATTCTGTGTGAGGGAAGGGGAGAGATGAGTCTCTGCAGAGGGTATCTGTATACAGTTTCCGCTGAGTACTGTGAAGACAACTTTCACACAGAGCACTTGAGTGAAAGGCTATACCAAATCTGTATTTATATTAGGTAACTTTAGTGTAGAACACATTCTTCTGGATTAGTTCTTACTAGGTAATGGCCTCTTACTTTTTTTTATAAGTTGTTTTGTCTTATAGCAATTTTCCCCTTTGAGATTTTAGTTAGGTTTTTTGCTTTTAATTTTGAAGCCATAGGGAATTTTTCACTTTCCAAGAGCAATTATTTCCTAAAACTAAAACAAAATACCAACAAATGGCAATGGTAGATACTTATCATTACACATTTGTCAAAGCCTGCAGAATGTACAAAGCCAAGAGTGCACAGGTGTCTAACTACGGAGTCTGGGGTGGTCACAAGGCATCACTGCAGGTGCACTGATTGCAGTGGCCAAACTACTGTGGCACAGAATGCACATAACGGGGCAGTTGCACCCATGTGGGCACTCTGTACTTTCTGCTCACTTTTGCTATGAATCTAAAACTACTTAAAAAACAAAGTTCACAAAAATAAATGCAAATTAGTAATAACAATAATCATAATCATAATAAAACAGTAACAACAGGGCCTGGGATTTAGCTCAGCGGCATATGCGCCTGCCTGGCAAGCATGAGGTCATGAGTTTGATTCTCAACACCAAAAAAAGAAAGAAAAAAAGAAAAGGAAAAAAGAAAAAAGAAAAAAACAGTAACAAATACCCCTTGAAAACAATTGTGCAAAAATAGTTTTTACTGGGCTGGGGATATAGCTCAGTGGCACAGCACCTGCCTGGCATGAGTTCGAGCCCCAGTACCAAAAAAAGGTTTGTATTATCTTGTCCACAAGAAAAAAATATACGTATGAAAAAAATTTTTTTGTAAGTTGAGACAGAGTCTCACTATGCAGTACATACGGGCCACGAAATCACCATGTAGCCCAGGCTGACCTTGAATTTGAAGTGATCCTTCTGCCTCAAGCCTCTGGAGTACTGGGATTACAGGCATGTGCCACCATGCCTGGCTCCAAGTAACTTCTAAAATTCTATTTTAGAATCAGTGGATCATTTTACCCTCCTTAACAGGCCTTAGTAATGACAGCTCAGGGATAGGAGCCAAGACTCTGAATACAGTGACAGGGAAGCTCCTTCCCAGCACACTGATTCAGGATGGCTTTCAAAGGAACACTGTTCCTCTACTGAAGGGACTCAGGAGTTCTGTGCTTTATTTGGTTCTTACTTTATTTGACACAACTAATTTGACCATGGCTTTGGTGCTTCAGAGTAGTTACTATATGAAGTAGTATCTGCTAGGAAGGACTTCACGTCACACTACTTACGTTGCGGCTGTGGGTAAGGTGGTACCTGGCTGTGCATATGACCTGGAGATGGAGGAGGCTGAGCAGCAGCATTTGGATTGACATTTCCATGCATTATGAAACCTGGGGGCGGAGGGTTTTCCACCTAGAAAAGATTATGGTAAAAGGAAGAAATACATTTAGGACCAAAATGTAAATTTATAGATGGCTTTCTAATCTCTGAAATGGAATTCTATGTTTACTGAAAAAAAGAATGACTTTACTATATATAAACTACTTTCTGAGCAACATGTTCTAAAATATTTAAAGATCAGATAGGCCCAAAGTAATAACTGCAATGAATGGCAGAAGACGCTAACACATTTGTAAAATAGTATCAACGGTATTATGATAAAACACCATGATTGTCTGTCTCTATTAATTTCCATCCACTACTCCACACTCTGAAAATGTAAATAATAAATGTCATAAAGGAGACTGTAGTTTTCTATTTCTGCAATGCTTAAAAAAAGTAAATGAAAGAAACAAAAAGAAAGAAAAAATAATAGAAAAATCTTAAGTAAAACCATCAGCGTTATACTACTGCTAGAACCATGGTTATTATTTTTCTAGTTCAAATCAATTTAGAACTGTAAAAGGAGAGGATGGACAAGGAAATAAATTAATTGTCCGAAAAGTTGCCTCTTGCATTCTAAAAGCAGTAAAATGTGGTGAGTAGGCAGATGGATGTGCAGTAAGGGTGGAGATCTTGAGGGACTAGGGGATACATAACTCTGTATTTCAGTGGGCAGAATCCTGCTCAAAGAGGAATAATGAAGGATATACCTGTGTGTCAGAGGGAGAGGCTGCAGGTGGATGGCTGGGAAGGGCAGTAGGAGTTTTGTTACTCCAGGTAGTGGCAGTAGGGGCAATTCTAACCTGGATTGAACACAGAAATACCAATCACAGAAAATAAAAATGAAAATGTTAAAAGAAAAAACAACCCAAAGGGTATTAACAGCCAGATGCAAAGCAAAAAGTAAAAACAGCAAGGTAACATATTTGTCAGGTGATTGCTTTCAACATAGCAGGGATGCCAAAAGAAAAACATGGTCGCAACAAAAGAGGGGAGAGGCAGGGAAAAAATCAATATGAAAACCTAATCAATGCACGGGAACAATGCCATTCAAGCATCAAAAATAACTGTAGAAAATTGGATCCTCTAAGTAGGGGAAAAAAAAGATGTTCTGGAAAAACTAAGTAAAACTGTGATTTCTAAAGTATTAATATGACTCATGCTATTAATAATCTGCAAACATATTGCTATAAGCTCCCTTTTCTTGATTTCATTAGAGTCATGAAAACCATGTTAGTTTTATACAAGGCTTAAAAAAAAAAATCACGATCAGAAAACAGTGAAGTTGAATATTAAAAATTATCCAGCCTTTGATATAAAGGCAAAGCTGTGCTGGCTGAAGTGGGAGTGGATCTCCTACTAATCTGGATTCCCTTTTATTCCTTTACCTGCCTATAAATGCTGCTTTAAAACAACAAGGCAGAGCCGGGCGTGGTGGCGCACGCCTTTAATCCCAGCACTCGGGAGGCTGAGGTAGGAGGAGCGTTGTGAGTTCGAGGCCGGCCTGGGCTACAACGCGAGCGCAAGGCCAGCCTGAGCTACACAGTGCGACCCTGCCTCAAAAAACCAGGGCTGGGAGTTTGGCTCAGTGGCTTAAGCGCCTGCCCTGGCAGGCGCGAGG
>RJWM01043976.1:0-13476 GCA_004363535.1 Dasyprocta punctata | reverse complement strand
CAAAATAAATCGAAAGCAAGAAGAAAGAGTGAAGAAACAGGAACAGAATTCAATGAAACTGAAAAATGGAAGAAACAAAATCAATGAAACGAAAGGCTGGTTCTTGAAATGATCAATACAAGTAATGAACCTTGAACAAACTAACAAAGAGGAAAAAAAGAAAAAGTTTCTAATGTCAGGAAAGAGGCATCAGCATCTGCATACTGTCGCCATTAAAAGGACTAAAAAGAGAAGATCATTTTAAAAACTACACAAAAAGCCGGGCGTGGTGGCGCATGCCTTTAATCCCAGCACTTGGGAGGCTGAGGTAGGCGGAGCGTTGTGAGTTCGAGGCCGGCTTGGGCCACAACGCGGCGCAAGGCCGACCTGAGCTACATAGTGAGACCCTGCCTCAAAAAACCAGGGCCGGGAGTTTGGCTCAGTGGCTTAAGCGCTTGCCCTGGCAGGCGCAAGGCTGTGAGTTCAATCCCCGGTGCCGCAGAAAAAAAAAAAAAAAAAAAAAAAAAAAAAAAAAATTGAAATATAAATTACAAAAGGTTATAGCAAACACATGGGAGAAAATCTTCAGGACCAAGACCTAAATTTCTTAGGGGAGAAAACATCCTACAAAGGACTCATGTCCAGAATCTAGAAATAACCCTACAATTCAACAGTAACAAGAGCAGAACAGTTCCCCCAAATATGTTGGAGTACAAATCCCCCATAGGTGCGCAAAGACAGGGCCTTTAAAGAGGCCGTGGAGTTTAGAGAGGTTACAAGGATGGGGCCCTCACCCACAGACGACTTTGCAGTAAGAGGTCCCGGGAGGTACATGAGGAGGACACCCCCAGGAGAACAGCGGGAAGGCAGCGGTCTTCAGGCCGGGACGGGACCCCTCAAGGGAGCCCACGCCTGTCCTGTCTTGCACTTCCGGACTCCAGGTTTGTGAGAAAGCGGCTTTCTGCCGTTTCAGACAGTCTGCGGGACGGCACAGTGAATGCTTATCAATGCTGGAGTTGTGAGCTCTCCTAGGTGCACCTGTAAGTCACAGGAGTGTACGACTCACGTTGCTGGGTTATGAACAAATTCGATTTATGAATGTTCTCTTGGAATGGAACTTGTTTGTAAAACAAGTCGGGGACTGCCTGTATTTTGGTGTGACACTCCTAGTACAGCAGACAGAGGAGCAATGTGACTAAATCACACTCATGTAACAAGGTATTGCCGTATCTTTTGCCTTTCTAGAATAACTTATTTTATTTATTTATTTATTTAATTGTGGCACCGGGGATTGAGCTCACAACCTTGCACCTGCAGGACAGATGCTTAAGCCACTGAGCCAAACTCCCAGCCCTGGTTTCTTGAGGCAGGGTCGCACTAGGTAGCTCAGGCCGGCCTTGTGCTTGTGTTGTAGCCCAAGCCAGCCTCGAATTCACAACGCTCCTCCTACCTCAGCCTCCTGAGTGCTGGGATTAAAGGCATGCGCCACCATGCCCGGCTCAGTCTTGATTTTAGTCTTTTTTAGGGTCGATTTCGTTTCCAGCCCCTCCCCAGGTTTAGACTTGGCTTCTGGGGGTGGTCCTGTAGTGGTATGTCGGGGTCCCAGACAGGTTTCTAGGTTCTTCTGTGTGATGAACAAAGGATCAGACATAGCACATGACAGTAAGGAAACGGCACCAAAGTTTCATCGGGAGACAGGACACTCAAGAGTGAGACGGCCCTAAAGGTGCTGGGCTTAAGAATTTAAAATGTTGCACGGGACCGAGGATCTAGGACGACCCCCGTGGGTCTTCCAGACAACAGGCTTGGCAGAGCACCGGGTCACGTCAGGCTGTGTCCTTTCCCAAAGTTATAGCAGAGTGTACGAGATGCAGTCCGCAGGCACCGATCTTCTGTGAGCTCCAGGTGAAGAAAGGTTACCTCGGGTCGTGCAGAAGGATCTGGCACGTGTCCTGGCGTGGGACTTTGAAATTTTCTAGGGAGGACTGAGGGGCTTTGTTTCCTCGTCTCTGCCTCCTGGTAGGTAGCTGGCCTTAGCATAAAGGTTGGGGGGTGGTCCCGGGGTGCCCCAGTCCTGTCGCCCCAGTTGTACTATTATTAATCCTAGCCTTAGAGCTTGCCTCTCCGGGTTTCCAGTGAAAAGCCGGACGTATTTACCACGCCCTTCAGCTGGCTGGAATGCAGCAGCCCGAACCTCTCCTTCTCCATGCCCAGCACCTGCTGGCTGGCTGCTCGGCTGCCCGGCCTCCCAGGGCCTCCTGGACGCCCCGCTCTGCACAGCGCAGGAGTCGGCCGAGAAGGTGCGGGCGGTGTGTGAGTCTGCGGCCTCTGCTCTGAGACTCACCTCCTCCTCCACGCCCCAGCTGCCCGGCCAGCCTGGTGACACTGCCACCCGTTCTCTTCCCTGGGCCCCGAGAGGAACAAGCACTGAAGTGAGGGTCGGACCCAAGACCGTCCTCTTCTCTTGATGGCTGCGCCCCTTCTGGTCTCTGGTCAGTTCAGAGCAGTGCATAATTATTGGCAGTAGGTAAGCTGATGCACACTGCTGTACCGTTGTTGGAAGCCAGATTCGAATGCAGTAAATGCCCTATTTATGTATCTTTTGAACACTGATTTGGAGGCAGGCTTTCCCTGTGCAGTTCAGGTTGACATCACCACGTTTCCCTGACATAAGACCTAACTGGAGGCCAAAAACACCAGCCCCACTCAGCCGATCCTTGCCTTACTTGCCAGGTCAGAGTGGCCACGGAGCCAGGGGACAGAGAGGCTCCGCCTGCATGCCACTGGCCATCACCGTCCTAACGCCCAGCAGCCCGCGGGGCCATTCCACTTCAGGTCTCATTTCTGGAGACGCCCAGTGCGGGCCCCAGGCGGCTTTGGATGTGTGGTGACCCTCCTGCCCCAGGCACTACGTGCCCAGCTCTGACTAAATGCTGGTGGGATGAAGTTCAGCTTCCTTTCACTTCTATCTCGGCCATGGTCACACGAGCCCTTTCACTGTGGCAGTCCATCTGTGTGTGTGCTTTCGAGCGCACGCTACACCTTGAGAAAACCCTCGGGGGGCGCCAGCACCTGGCTCGAATGGGCAGACGGAACTGTCCTCGCGGCTCTCCCTGCTGGGACTGGCCGGCAGGGCCACCCATAGCCCTCGGTGCGCCCCACACCACGGCCTCCCGCCGGGCGCAGGCGCTTCAACTGCAGCTCCTCGCAGCAGCCCTGCCGCCCTCCGCCGGGAGTCCTCAGGCGCTCCGGCAGCGACCTCCCCTGCCGCCACAGCAGGAGCCTTACCTCCGATTACAGAGCCAGTGCCCAGCGCAGGGGCCAGGGCGTGACAGAAACCCGGGGACGGCACAGCCCGGGCTCTCGGGCGCAAGCTCCCTCTGCGGGCCGGGGGCTGACTGCTGAGGCAGTTCCCAGAGGATGGGTGCTAACCCGGGAACCCCAAGGACTGACTGCCCCAGTACCCGCCTCCAAGCTCAGGCAGGGTTTCAGGCAACACCTTGCACGGTTGGCGTTTCTGACTTCGGACACATGAAGGGGGTGCACGGTGCTCTGTCACCCTGCTCTTCCTGGGCATGAAAGCTGAAAGAAAGCCGGCGTGCGGTGTGCACCTGTCATCGCAGCACGCAGGAGACTGAGGCGGGAGGATCGCTGTGAGCTCAAAGCCAGCCTGAGCCACACAGTGAGACCCTATCTCAAAAACTGAAAGAAAAAAGTTAAATGACTGACCAGATTTAAAGAAAAGAGGAAAAAGTTTATTGTGTTGAGCAGACCTTATTTTCATTACAGTACTGAGAAATTCTTTCTCAATTCCCTTTGGGTCCAGAGACCCTGCAGACACCGAACACCCCAATGCTGCTCCCAAGCAAGGGGCAGCACCTGGACACACGGCTGCATTGAATGGGACACAATTACAGTCGATGAAGATTGTTAAAACTACGTCATTTCTTTAAAAGTCCTAAGCTTTGTCTTCATTTTCCCCTGTTTACCTTATTTCTGCATTAACTGGTTGGAAATATGGTACAGCGCTTGACAACCCTCTGCTCCGAATCATCAATATTGGGTTAATGTGGTTTTGGTTGTTGGTGGTGGTGGTGTTCCTCTGCGACTCCCAACAGTGACAGTAAGGCAATTCGGGAAGCACAGGTGGAGGCAGCCTGGCCCTGGCCCTGCCCCACCGTGACCACGCACCCTTCCACGGGCTCTCGCAAAATCATTACCACGGCTCCAGGCGGTCCAGACTGCTTCCAGGGAGACGGCTGCTGCCGCTGGTCTGTGGTTGGTGTCTGTAAGCTGTCAGCGATCAGTGGCACCAAGGGAGTGAGACCCTCTGCGGGACTCACTGTGCCATGCAGTGTAGAAGCACTGCTCCGTATCACAGAGAAACAAACGGCAAATAATGAGAAAGGTGCGCCCGCCACACACTCCGAAATCTCAGCCATGACCTGAGCTAATCATGAATCCAATCAGACAATGAACAAAGTCCTGATTACAATCCTTTCTTCATGACATTAAGGCAGTGAAAACAAGAATTTAAATAAAATACTGTTACCCTACCAAAGTTTGCTAAGCACACGGCTAAGCTATATTTGACTGATCACTGCCACAAAATGCTCCTGTAAAATCAAGTCCTTAAAAACCTAATTATTAAAATCCCACAGTGACACATATTTAAATAACTCTGCACATAATTCATCCTCCAATTTTTATTCACCCTCCACTTCTGTTACCAGTTTCCATCAAGTGGCTTTACCAATACATTTGCATCTGAGTGAAATTCCATCCAGGAAAAATGGACTGGGGTTTCCTTGTAACTCTTGAGTTCAATTATTTCTTTTACTCATTCAGGTCAAATTTAGAACAGCAGGTTTTAAAAATGACTGCTTTCCCGGATCTGAAGGTACTGGTGGGGGAGTCGGGGAGTGAGTGAGTGGTGTCCAGCCTGCCGCACACTGAGGTGTCAGGCAAGGACACTTCCCAGCCAAGGCAGCGCAGAGGTCCCCTTCCCGCCGTCACCGGGGCTGGTCTCTTCTCAACACTGCACTCCCCTCCAGCTCTCAGCCCTCCGGGAAAGCTGTTTGTTCAGGCAGCGCCTTAGAAAGGTTCAGAGCATGAGGGTGGAGGGGCAGCAGAGGAAATTAAACTCCCTTTACAGAAACTGTCTTCACGGACATAACCTGTCACCTACATGCTCCCAAGAGCTGAGCTGGGTTGATGCATGGGCCCGCTGAGGCCTGTGCACTTAGATACGCGCCCCCGAGTGCGCCATCTGAAATGCCTCTTCTGACAGATTCTCAGCCTCACCAGTCTCCCAGAAAACCAGCATGCCCTTGCTCTCATGTGCTAAGTACTCAGGACACTCTAACCAAAGCCGGGTGGCCAGAGACCTGGATCGTGGCGTGCCCCAGAAGCAGGCTGGGACGGGTGTTGATGGCAAACATGCTGCTCACAGAACTGCGTGCCATTCTGACTTCACGGTACTTCACGTCACCCTGCTGACTCAGAAAGGAAACTTCCCACTACGGCACGATGAGGGGGCAAACCCCCAAACAGAACCCATGACACACACAGGCTAGTTAAGAACAGCGCACCATGACAGCCTGCACAAGCTTGAACTTTCAGAGCTACGGGTTCCTGCTGCTGGGGAAGCAAGCCATGGCCTCTCTCCAGGCACAGCAAGCATTCTCAGAGCAGGCCCACACGAGAATGGGAACTGAGTTCCTGGGCACTGGTGCATCTGGAAAGGGGACTGTGCCACACGGGCAGAGAAAGACTGGCAGGAGGAGGGGCCTGGACCCCCTCAGAAGCAAGCTTGCATTATTCACTGTCACCTACTATTAAGGTGACAGACACAGACCATGCGTGACACTAGGACACAGCCTCCAGAGAATATGCGTATTTTGCTGTGGACTCAGTGACAGTACATCCCACCAACGTGAGCACTTCCGGCTCCCCTCCCAGACGGCACACGGGAAACGTGCATTCCTGCCGACCGCTGGGGGCGGCAGGGCGGCAGCCTCTCTGAAAGCCTGATGAAGTGTCACGAGGAAGCCTGAACAAAAGTTTCTTGATGTCACACTCTTACCCTTCAGTGGCCTGACCCAGATCAGGGCGGGCAGGAGGAGAGCATGCTGCAGTCTTTCTTCTCTCTCAGCTTCTCACAAAACTAGGAAAGCAAAGCCAAAGGTCCTGCGGAGCCAGACGTGCTGGCACATGCTGGGAACCCAGCACCGGGAGGCCTGCAAGGCTGAGGTCGGCTTCAGGCTACACAGGAAGACGCTGCCTCGACAACCGAGAACCAAAACCAGGTCAACAGAAAACCACCACAAAAACTCCTTCAGACTGTGAGGTGCCTAAGCTAAGTCCTGTATTTGAAAATGGGAAATTGCAGACATCTGGAGTAGGACGGTGGTTTTAAGAACAGCAATCACCAATGGCTTAGAAGGGTAAGAACTTAGCTACCCACTCCCGCCAGCGCCTCCATTTCCCTATTTTATGTGGGGATGGGGATAAAACCTAAGGCCTTGCTATGCTAGCAAGCAATATTTCACCGAGCTCTCCGCCACCTTTCAATTTTTAAAAAGCAGGCAAATGGAAGGCAGGTGCAGTGCTCGTGCTGCTGAACCTGCAGCCTGCCAGGCCAGTGACACCCCACGGCCCCCCATCAGCCCAGCCCCTCCCCCAGGCTCGAGCAAGCGCTACGGGGCTGGCAGTGCGACCTCGGCAGGACAGAACCGAGGAGAGCTCTACCGGCTTCTGCAAGCCAAAGGCAATCACGGAGCTGAAAGAAAGGGACAAGGCCACTGCACAGGAACGCGCGGGCCCACAGTGAGACGCCTGCCAGGCCTTGCAGCTGCGAACACTCTGTTGAGAAAATCCAGCCAACGGTCTCTGAGTCTGAGAGAAAACACGATGATGGGGGAAAGGGCAAAGGGTGAGGTGACACCTGGAGGGAGCCCGAGCCCTCTGGGATGTATCACTGGGGGCTTCTGATGGCTCTGTCCAGTTGGGAAGTAAAAGCAAAGACTTTCACAATCACAAAAACGGTGGACAAGACAAACACCTAGGAAAGCTCACCAGGGCTGGGTGGATAATAAGGTTCTCATTTCCAACTAGCCACAATGGTAATGAGGGTTTATAAAAGGAACCCAGCAGATTCTAATCTTCCCTCCCCAACACCTCAGAGCCCCCTGTGCCTATCTCCCCCCGCCCATACCAAGACCAACCACGCCCATCTGTCCCCAGATTGATTTGCTGAGCCACTGTGCTGAGCCAACCCTGAAGATACACAACTGCTGGTCCGGTTTAGATTAAACAACGAACCTAGCACTTGGGAAGAGACGCAGGGAGGTAGGGGATGTGTTGGCATATGTGTGGACCTTGGACAGAGCTTCTGCTGGCCTGACCCACACTGGGTAGACATCTGAGGTGCAGCCTGAGCTACAGGTAAACTGAGGTAAGGAAGACCATGGCAGCTCTTCTAGCCTCCTTCCCAGGACAATGCAGCATGTGTGTGCTCTTAGATGTGGGCTCCCAAGGCCTTGTCTTCCTGCTGCCGCCATTTCTTCCTCTGGTGACAAGACTGGTCTTTTCAGAGTCCCGAAAGGTCAGTCCCTCGTCTTCCTCTGAGGTACAAATCCAGTAGAGCCCCTGCAGATCCAGCGCCCACTGGTATGCAGAAGTCAAAATCAAATGCTCGGCATGGAAAGCGCGAGCACGCCTGCCCAATGAGTTCCTCAGCAGTTGTATAGACAGATCAGAAAAACTAGCATTTAGTATAAAAACTGTTTCCAATGGTGCCATTTTCTATCTTCCACCAGAGATCATAATTCCTCCCGTTTCTGAGATGCTGCAGAAAAGGAGAACAATGGGAACTCGATTATCCTCAAGTCACAAACATGTGGTGGATATTTCACCCCACCTTCATTTTGTCTCCCTTTTCACATTTCATTTCATTTCATTTCATTTTTTTGGTACTGGGGATCAAACTCACAACCTTGCACCTGCCAGGCAGGTCAGGCCACTGAGCTAAATCCCCGGCCCCCTTCTTACACTTTAGAAGCTTGGTTTGGTGTTTCTCTATTAACTTTCAAAAGCAAAAGCAAAATAGAGGACATTTTTCAAAGTAATGAAACTCTAAGGCTACCTTTCCCTTCCTGGCAGCCTGCCCTACGCTGTAGGGTGTTTTCTTTCTTTCCTTTCTTCTTCCTGCTTTTCCCTGGCTCCAGCTCACTCTGCAGAGCCCAGTTTTTTCACTACCCTTCCTTCTGATTTTTTCCTACCTTTAATAAATGTAAAACTTTGAGAAAGAAAGAAAGAACAAATGAATGAACTAATGAATGAAAGGAAGGAAGGAAGGGCGGGAGAGCAGGCCCAAGACATGGAAGGCGGGGGAGGGATCAAGGGGACACGGAGAAGTAAGCGGTGCTGTGCCTGGGCACATGATGAATGTAATCACCATCTGCTGTACACATGGATGAACACAAATAAAAATCTGAAAGGAAAAAAATCATTACAAATTAAAAAAAAACATTAAAACTATCTGCAAACTTCATTCCAATTAAATCATTTTTACAAACGCAGTATAATGTTCAGTAAATGTGTGGTAATTTCAGTTGTTTTTTGTTTTTTTGGGCTTTTTTGTATTAAGTATTGAACGCAGGGCCTTCATGCTGAGGTACATCCTACAGTCTATTTTTAAAAAATTTAAACATTTAATTTTTTTCTGTGTGTGTGACACCAGGGATCGAACTCACAACCTCACGCCTGCCAGACAGGCGTTTAAGCCACTGAGCCAAACTCCTGGCCCTAGTTTTTTTGTTTGTTTGTTTTTTTGCGGCACCAGGAATTGGACTCACAACGTCGTACCTGCCAGACAGGCACTTAAGCCGCTGAGCCAAACTCCCGGGACTAGTTTTTCGAGGCAGGGTCACATTGTGTAGCGTTGTAGCCCAAGCCGGCCTCAAACTCACAACGCTCCTGCTACCTCAGCCTCCCGAGTGCTGGAATTAAAGGCGTGCACCACCACACCTGGCTACGGCCCTAGTTTTTTGAGACAGGGTCGCACTATGCAGTTTAGGCCGGTCTTGCGCTCACATTGTAGCCCAAGCCGGCCTGGAACTCACAACACTCCTCCTACCTCAGCCTCCAGAGTGCTGGGATTAAAGGCGTGCACCACCACGCCTGGCTTAATTTTAATTTATTTTGAGATAGAGTCTTGTCAAGTCATTAAATTGCCCAGGCTGGGCTCAAACTAGAAACTCTCCTGCCTCAGGCTCCCAGAATGCTGGTATGGGTGTATGCCACTATACTAGAACAGAAATCTTTTTATATAATTAACATACAAACATTTTTATGTGTATCAGTGCAGCTCATTCCTGGATATTTAAGCTTTTTATTTTGATGCTTTTGGTTCATAAATAATAGTACAATAAAACTCGTGTAATTGTTTTCTTGTGTTAAATGATTTCTTTCAGGCAATTATCAAGAGAAATTACTGAGGGAATAAGCATTTTAAAGATCGCCGCTGACATATGTTGCTTGTTAACAAGAATTGCCCTAATCCACACAGTGCCAGCGAACACACCCGGCGACAGCTGCATCACCATCTCTCCAACAAGCGGCATTATCAACATGTCCGCTTTTCTCTACACAGCAGGTCCAACTTTAATTTGATCACACTGCTTCCTCAAATTTACACATTATTTGTTTTTCTCTTATTTGAACAATGTGTGCATATTCTTTGCCACTTATCCATGAAAATATTTGAGGTTTCCCCAATGAATGTGAATCAATTCCTTTAACAATGACTATATCACCTTGCAACATGGTGGTCTTTGAGCTGTACACAAATTAGAAATGACCTATGTTTTGCACTTGTATTTTTGGAATTAAAGCAAAGTAAACCTTAAAATCCTAAGTCTAGCTTACTAACAGTTTTTGTTAAAGTTGCTCTGTATTCCAATGATGTTTTCAAGCAGCTATCATTTAAGGTAAATACACTGTAGAACATTATAGAAAGATTTAAATTCTTTCTATCCAAACCCCAAATTAAACACAAACTCCACCCATATTCCAATATGTCTGTTTCAAAGAACACTTTTTTCAAATCAATATATACTTTGTCTTGATGCAAGTTTTGTTCATTCATTAATGCCTTGACAGATTTAATGAAAAACAAAAACAAAACCCAAAAAGTCTGACCAGAACTGCCCCAAATAGTGGCTTAGATATCATAAAATCCATAAATTTAAACAATGATTACAGTTAAAGCAACCTTTTTTCTTTTTTTGTTTTTTTGATTTTATTTTAAAGATAGTAAAATCCAATGAAACATAACAGAACAAAGTCAATCAAAGCAGTAGAACTGGCACAGAACTTCAAAGCAAGATACTAGGAAAACAATAGCTACTATATCTTGTTATCTTCACAATAGTTGACCATTCCATCAGGTATAGTAAAATCAAACCAAAAACAAAACAGATTAAAACCAATCAAAACAGAATATGAAATAAAGAAAAAAAAATCGGAATAAAGCAAAACAAAGAGAACAATATTGGGCCTCAAAGACAAGACAGAAGGGAATCCCCCATATTTGCTACACTGCATACTATCATCTTCCCAAGAGATTAAAGCATCCTTTTTTCTTGCAACAAAAAGAAAAAGGTGACACACTATCTTAGGAAACTCTTTAGAAGGCCACTGGGAAAACAACACGAAAGGCAGACACTGACTGATGTCAGCGTGCAAGGGCTGGAGGGACTTCTCCTATTCTCTTATTCATTGTTCCACTGTTTTCCCATCAAATGGAAATCAGAAACGTGAAGAAGTACTTTCCCAAAGCCAAACATTTGCACTTACCTTCCTGGCTCGGCTTTTCTGTTTTCCTCTCATGCTGCAGTCCCATTTCCTTCTCCTTCTGAAAACGGATCTGTAGCTGTTTGATCTCGTGATCATAGTCCTGCCACTCTGGGACAATTCGCACAGCAGCCTCCAGCTTGGGCTCTTTGGTCATTGGATTATTACACTGTGAAAATCCAATGAACACACATCAGCTGAGTTAGAAAGAGTTCATTATACAGAGTTCAAAAGTGTTTGTTGGATTGTATGTCCAAACTGTACAAAGAGAACAATACTGAGAGACTAAATGATACATTAGCAGAAGCCATATGGTAAAAGGACATATAAAGCTGCATTTACATCTTCTTCTAATGTACCAGCTGGTGAGACTACAGTGCCTGGTAATTTTGTTGCCAAGGGCTGGGAAGCTACAGTGTCCTTCTGGAGTTAGTTTCTAAGTTCCTTCTGTCCTGAGCACTGGTCAAGACAAGAACAAACAGTAGCAAAGTTTTATTAAACACAGGAAAAGAAACAGGCTCTGCAGAGTGAGTCTGGGCCCAGTAAAAGTAGGAAGAGAAGTGCACCTGCAGCCTGAGGGCAGCCACCATGCAAGAGACAACATGGTGGCCTGCATTTACCTTCAGAAAGACACTGTAGGCAGTTATTCAGAGGGGGAAAAAAAGAGTGGAAAAATTACAAGGCACAAAAGTGAGCTGGGAGACACAGTGACTTGGCAGATAGCGAGCGCCTAGTGAAAACAGTCCATTGGATCCTAGGGGACTTGGTTTCCCAGCACAGGCACAGAAGAACACTGCTGAAGTTCCAGCCTTCACAGCCTCTGAGCTCCACTGCTGCACAGGAAGAACAAGTACAGCTCTCGTGTTAGCAAGGGCACGGACACACAGCACACGGGGCGAGGCGCAGCAGAGCACCACGGACAGCTCACCAGGTCGATGGTCTTGGCTCTCTTCTTAGAGGCATCATCACACCACGTCTCACACCAGAGCCATTCTTGAGGGAGTGACTTAATGGGTACCTGATGAATCATGTTATTGGGCAGGTCCTGATTGGGAAAGAAAATAAAACACAAGAATCTAAAGTTCTGGAGAAAACTTAAAAGTCATAGGTTAGCTGCTCATTATGTATCATATGCCAATCACAAATTCTTAGAAGTAAACCAAAAAAACTTTAGAGAAATTAAGGAATTTATTTATGGTGTTTTTCAGAGCTTCAAAATTTAGAAAACCTATAGCTACTGAAAACTCCACCCACAATAAGCAACCACAAAAGATTCCCAAAACCCATTTAAATAAAACTCACAAATAGCCCACACCTAGAATTTCCTCTGTGAAGGAAATCCTAGGAAAAATATTCCTGTTCACTATTCAAAGTCAACCAAATACAGACAGGGGGTTCTTATAATTTACAATTATCCCAAACAGAAGCTGAGTCCTTCTTATATACTGAGCTTTGGTCCCAAATAGATGAGCCCACATTTTTGGAGTTTGTCACACACACAAAAAAAAGTTCTATTGTCCTAAGACTTGCGTGGAACAAAGCACTGATAAAATGTACTGAAATTACTAACTGTGATACTTGTAAAAATGATCCAATCAACGATCTTTCAAAACCTATATATAAAATAGATGATGGTCTCTACCAAAAAACTAAAATTTAAAATTGGCTGGATCAAAACACTTTTACAAGTCGGGCGTGGTGGCGCACGCCTTTAATCCCAGCACTCGGGAGGCTGAGGTAGGCGGAGCGTTGTAAGTTCGAGGCGGGCCTGGGCTACAACGCTAGCGCAAGGCCGACCTGAGCTACACAGTGCGACCCTGCCTCAAAAAACCAGGGCTGGGAGGTTTGGCTCAGTGGCTTAAGCGCCTGCCCTGACAGGCACGAGGTTGTGAGTTCAATCCCCAGTACTGCAAAAAAAAAAAAAAAAAAAAACACTTTTACAAGTTCAGGGCCAACAAACCACTACTCCAAAAAGTTCTCAAGGATATCCCAGACAGATATAATAAAGCCAATAATGCCAAAAGTCTAATGCAATGAATGTATCAAGCAAGGAGAGCAGTTAAGCAAAGGGGAAAAATAAAGGAATCAGCAAGGCAAAAATAAAAACACCATGACAGGAATGAGTCAATTCCTTTAATAACTCTCAATGTAAATGGCCTTAACTCCCCAATTAAAAGATACAGGTTTGGGACAAAGCACGCCTTCCTGTGAGCCAGATTCTGCCACGCAAGCAGGAGGAGACTCAGCAAAAAGACAAAGCTCGCCTTCCCGTGGGCCAGTCTATGCTCCCCCAGCCCCCGCGGGGTAAGCAGCTGGTTGATTCAGAGGACTCGGTGAGATGATAGCAACTGAGGTGAAAAGAACAGCTTGATGCTTGTGTTGTTTGATTGACGTTGCAGGCCTGGGGTCTGAGTATCTATTTGGGGGATGGCAGTGTACACTGTGGCAACTGTGGGGGGATTTCCTTCTGTCTTGGCCTTGAAATCCAATGTTTTGTACCATTTTACAGTTTTGCTTTATTCCTGTTCTGGTAACCTGAGCAACTATTTTGAAGATAACGTACAGTATCACAACCATTGTTAGTCCTATCCTCTTGTTTTGAAAACCTATTTAGCTATTGTTTTGTTGTTGTTGTTGTTG
>RJWM01043975.1:0-13511 GCA_004363535.1 Dasyprocta punctata | reverse complement strand
TCATGTGTCCTCTGCTGCGCCTCTTCCTTAGACACAGCCTCCTGGGGACAACTGGGCGGGGGAGGTTGCAGAGATGGTGAGGAACACTTCCGAGCTTGGCCCAGAACGCCCATCTGCAGGAGCATCACCGGGCCCCCGAGAGGCCCACCTGGGCAGGAGCACCCACGGCAGACCCGGACCCTGGAAGAGCGAACTCGGGATGGTAAGCCTCTGATTAGTGGGAGGTGCAAAGCTCCCCGAGCCGCCTCCCACACGGCACTGCGCGTTCCCTGGGGGCTCGCACTCCTTCTCTCTCTCTCTCTCTCTCTCTCTCTCTCTGTCTCTTGCTGTCCAGCTTCCACCCCCTCTGCATCCGTGCTCTGTGACACAGTCCTGGGCCTCCGTTCCCCCAGGCAGCCCTCCGGGCTGTCCTCAGCTCCCAGCAGCTCCGTCTGCACCAAGGCAGGCAGCACGGCCCAGTGTCACCCGACACCCCGTGTCCCCAGGCCGCAGTGACACTGTGGTCCTCAGCACACCATTCTGAGACACAGATATTTTTCAAATACAGGTACGGCTAGGCCAGCAGGCCAGGAGACGGTGCTGATGGAAAGTGCGTTTACCGCTCAGGAAGGGGATGAGTCTGGCAGGCAAGGAGACCCAGGGCCCGTCAGGAGGAAGCAGGCTGGGGCGGCGGCAGGAGGCTTGGGCGTGCTTTGCACAGGGTGAGCAGGCTTAGCTGCAGCAGCTTGGGTCCTCTCAGTGGGTATGGGCATGGGCTGCCCGGGCGCTGGGGCTGGTGGACAGCAGCCCAGGGAGTGACCCCCGGGGAGGAAGGGGAGGAGGAGGAGGAGGAGGAGGAAGTGGTGTGGTGAGCTCGGAAAGTGGAGGAGGGGCACAGGCCAAGGGCACAGGTGACCCCAGAAGCTGGAAGCCATCAGGAAGTGGGTCAGAGCCGCAGGGCCTCCAGGCAGAACCAGTCCCGCCCACGCCTTTTTTGAGCCTGAAAGTCGGGCTTGCAGACTGGTAGGACAGTAATACATCACTGTGGCCCGAAGCCACGGAGTCTGCAGTGCTTTGCGACAGCGGCGGCGGCAGGAAGGAGCCAGCAGGGGATCTGGAGAGGAGCGCTGGTCAGCGTCTGGGGACGGTTTCCGGGGCCATGGGGTGGGGATGGAGGCCATGCCCGGGGGTGGAGGCGGGGCTGCTGCCCAGCGACCTGGCCCCCGGCCCAGAAATCCGGGTTGAGACACCGCCCCCGTCCCCGCCCCAGGCAGCCCGGTCTCCACCCGCCGCTGTGCCCACCCTCCCTGCGCCCCGGCCCTGCGCGTGCTGCGCGGCCAGCACAGCGCCCCTCGGTCCGGCTTCCCGGACGGGCGGTGGGCCGGGTCCTTCCTTGATGAAGGCGGCAGCGCTCTGGCGAGGAGTTACTCTTTGTCTTGTGGGGCCCCAAACCGCGCACCTCCGGGAGGCCCCTCTCTGAGTCCCATCCATTCAGTCCGGGCTTCAAAAGGGTTCCTCGGAAATCTAAACTGGAAATTCCCCCGGACCCAGCTTCTTCCGTCTAGGCAGTTTCCCGAAGGAGTTAAAGACATCATATGAGAGTGGTTCACGCACACCCATGCTGCGAGCGGCACAACTCCTAACAGCTAAGCCTCGGAAGGGACCTCAGTGTCCATCGACAGATGAATGAAGCAAGAAAATGTGGCATCCACACATGAAGGAACCCTGCTGTGCCATAAAGACGGAGACACTGGAATCACCCGTAGGAAAATGGATGCAGCTTGGGACCGTAATGTTACATGAGCTAAACTGCACACTCAGGGTAAAATGGCACGTGGTTTGTCTTAATTACAAGATTTTGCACAGGGAATCAAACTCACAACTTCACACCTGCCTGACAGGCACTTAAGCATTAGAGTCAAACTCCCAGCCCTAGTTTTTTGAGGCAGGGTCGCACTATGTAGCTCGGGCTGGCCTTGCGCTTGCGTTGTAGCCCAAGCTGGCCTCGAACTCACAACGCTCCTCTTACCTCAGCCTCCAGAGTGCTGGGATTAAAGGCGTGCGCCACCACAGCCAGTGAATTACAAATAATTTAAAGGCAAAATAAAACATACTTAGGAAGCAAGGTGGTAGACTTTGTGGAGCTGAGAAAGGGATCAGGGGACTGGAGGTGCTGGGAGTGGGGGACATCAAGCTAATCAAGAGGGGATGGCTGTGTGGATGGAGTTATTGTGTACTGAAAGCACAGTAACACAAAGGAAACTGAAGCATACATTTTGGGCGGGGCGCTAACACTGAGCCCAGGATCCCCCCAGAAGGGAAGGCGCCTCCCCTCTGGGGAGCTGACCTATAAGGGCCCTTCCTCCTGACCGCACAGTGGCGAGTCCACCTTGACTGGTTCTACAGGCTGGGCCTGGTCTCTCTTTAGAGCTTTGGACACGAAGGACCCTGGCTTCCAACTGGCCCTGCTCTGCACAGCTCCATGCCCTGCCGGGAGCAACCGCCAGCCTCCCTCCTTGTGAGGGTGGAGCTTTACCTGCTTGGTTATTTTAAAATTTTTAAATTGTGGCAAAATACATATAAATTGACCATTTTTACCATTTTGGGTGAGCATATCTGTGACACTGAGTACATCCACATTGTTGTGCACCCAGCGTGAACGTCCGTTCCCAGAACTCGTCATTTTGCAAAGCTGAAATTCTGCACCTGTTAAAAATCAATCCCCATCCCTCTTCCCAGCAGGCACTGTTCCACGTCTCCTCTCTGCAGATTTGCGGGCTCTAGCACCGCATCTAAGTGGAATCGCCCAGTATTTGTCCTTCGGTGGCTGTCTTGTTTCACTCATCGTTCTGTCCTTGAGGTTCATCCACATCGTAGCACACATCAGAATCCCCTTCCTTTTGATGACTCAGTAATATTTCATTGCAGGAAAGACCATTTTTTCTTTGCCCCCGTTTATAGTGGGCATTTACTTCCACCGTTTGGCTCTTGTGAGCAGTGCGCTGTGAAAGCGGGTGTGCAAACACGTCTCTGAGACCCCGCCTTCAACTGTTTCAGGTACACACAGAAGGGGGCCACTGGGATTTGTTTTCTGTTTGCATTTTTTGCTTTATTTTAGACTTTTTATTCTAAAGTAAGTTTAGAATCACATAAGAGTTGCAAAGATAGTACGCAGAGTTCCGCTGTGGCCCTCACCCTGCTTTCCCGTGGGTTGGCATCTCACTCCACCAGGAGATGTTGGCCAAAACTAAGAAGCCAGCATTTGCACGAGCTGTGTGTGAAATCTCTAATTTCCCCACTATTGTTCTGCGGTCCAGAATTCCATGATCACCTAGTGGACATGTCTCCTAAACGTCCTCTGGGCTGGGACATCTCTATTTTTCTTGTATTTCTTGACCTTGACACTTGAAAGCACAGGGCAGGCATTTCACAGAACCTTCCTCAGTTGGTTTTTCATGGTGTTTCTTGTGATTAGATTGAGACCGAGCGTTCTTGGGGGAAGAATAACAGAGGAGGGGTGGGGTATATGCGTCTTTCATAACTCAGGTGCTTTTCCCTTGACTGATTGGTCCCTTTCTTTTGGTGATGGAGGGGTGCAGCACAGGCCCCGTCCATCTGATCACACACTGGAAAGAGGCACAGTGGACCAGACGGGGTGCTCTGAGGAAACGTCACGAGGGAGCACGTTATTTGGCACAGTCAGGAGAGGGAAGCGAGGATGGCAGTATCACAAGGAGGACAAGTGGGTGCTGGACGGTATCAGGCAAAGTAGCAGCAAGTCACAGACCTTGGGGCAGGGACAGCCCAGATTCTGGGAATGGAGAGGCAATGGCAGGTGGGACAGGGTGGCCAGAGAGAGCAGGGAGGGGTGAGAAGGATGCGGTGCAGCCCTGCAGGACTTTGAAGCCCAGGGCAGGGGTCCAGAGTTATTTCCAGGCAACAGCAGCCATCGGAGGGCTATTAGCAGTTCCTATGTGGTTTTCAGTTTTCAGTGTTACAGCAAAACCATCATCAAACCGAATGGAGGACTCCGTGCCGAGGAATCTAGAAGGCAACTGTTTATTTCGCTAGCGGACCGGTAGTAATCTCAGCTCCAGATCAGCACTGAGGCAGCTCTGGGTGCAGGGTGAACACAGTGTGCAAGCAGGAAGTACAAGGCATTGCGTGATTGGCTGCGTGGACTGAACTGAGGCGTACGCTGTCAGGAAAACTAACCCTAAATACGTTTGCTTCAGAGGAATTGTTTATCATGGCATAGGGGCGTCCTGGGGAGGAGGGGAGAGGTTCAAGGGGAGCAGGCAGAGTTAAAAGTGTCTTTCACTGGATTACTTCACCCCAGCCAAAGTCCTTGAAGCCAGTTAGAAGCAATATAATTTCTTAATTAAGGGAAACATAAGCTGCGAATAGGCAAATTGGGCCAGCACATTATCAGGAGAAAAGCAGCTGGAACCAGATAGTCAAGGCCGACTGAAGTTAGCAGGGCAGCCACATGACAGGCAGCAGGAGCATGGTCACAGGCCTCTAACTGATTTACTATGAGATACCTGTAAGTTTGCTAGCCTATAACTGTGCCTTTACTAGTCGTATGACTGTGCCCCAGTGGCAGTGAGACTGTGAATGGAGCTTGGCAGGAGACGGGTGTGGGCCTTGATGCTGGGGGGCTTTTAGCTCCAGCAGGTGAGATAGAAACTAGCCCATTCCATAAACAGTATGCCAGGCACACAGTGCTTTTCCCTACTAGAAAGGAGGCAGCCTGAGCTTGCAGTCGCTGACTGGCCCTGAGTGGTGCGGACAGGTGTGCTTCCCCTGACGGCCTGGAGAAGGGCACAGGGGTGTTAAAGTTGGGTCCCTGTCTGTCTTCTCGCTTTACTCTTCCTACTACTCTGGCTTTCGTACTCCCTCTGAGAGCATCGCGATCTGAACTTTATGGGAGACCTGGCTCAGGAGCTGCACACGGAGAAGCGGGAAAGCCAGGCTGGCTCGGGGGGAGTGAGTGGCACCCCCGAGCCCCAGACCCTTCTGCATCTCCCGTTGGAGTAATCTACATAAGGGGGACCCCAGCACCTGACAGACGGCCTGGGCTCAGACCTAGCGCTGCTTCTTGCCAGTTCGGTGACCCTTTGGCGTGCGGTCGTTCACTGTGGAAGTGTCGGTAGCTGTCTGCCTCCCAGGGGGCTGTGCGTCAGTGCACCAACACCTGTCAACCGGCGTGGGTGGCTGTGGCACTCACATGACAGGGACCTGAGGCTGGGCCTGTGGGTGCCCGATAGGTAACTAAAAGTTGGCGTCTCTGCCCTCATTCTGTATCTGTCCCCTTTACTACCTTAGCATCTGGGGTCAGGTCCCTGCTGGGCTCTGCGTGCAGGCACATTAGTCACTTAATCAGTGCCTGTCTAAAAGCTAGTAATGCAAGGTGCACTGGCCCAAAATGTACCTAACTCGCCTCTTCTCCCTTCAAGACAGGGAACACCAACAGTAGCTAAAGGGATTTTCAGGATTTATGGGGACACGCGATTACCAGCTTCTGCATCACCAGTTCCACATCCCCTGGAGCGCTGCCTAGATGCCTCCAGATGGTCCTCAACCTGCAGCTGCCTCAGACCCCAGGAAGAGCAGTACCTTGAAGCGAGCCCACACCGTGGTGAAGCCACTCCCCAGGCAAGAGTGGTCACCACCACATGATGGGACCTAGGCTATCCCCAAACACAGGAACCCTCCTCTCATGGGGAGCTGAATTGTCCCTCAGGGGATGGTGGCTTGCCCAGGACCTGGCAGAACCTGTCCTGAGATGCCAATCAATTGGACCACCATGACCTGCACCGCCAACTAGAAAGCCCCTAGTCCTTGCCTTTGCTCTCCTTTTCTGTGAAGCCCCGAAAGCTCCCATCAGCCCCTGGAAGTCAGATCTTGACTGGAATGGACCTTAGCATTCTAAAGACTTCCAAGCACACAGCCTGAAGCCGTTAGGTCCACTCGTGTGGCTGTACAGCCATCACCACTGTCCACCTCCCAAACTTTATGCATTTTCAAAACTTAATCACCACATCCATCCACTAACTCCTCATGCCCGTCTCCTCAGCTCTTCACACCACCATGTCACTTTCTGCTTCTGTGAGCATGAGTACTCTAGGGACCCCTTCTACACAAAGTCCTACAGTATCTGTCTTTTTCAGACTGGCTTATCTCACTCTGCCTGAGGTCCTCAAGGTTCACCCATGTTGGGTATGTGTCAGAATTTCTCCAGGCTGCTCTGTATTGCATGGTGCAGTGTGTTGGTGTTACAGTTTGTATCCAGATGTCCTCCAAACCCTCAAGCACTCATAGGTGAGGCTTTTCCGAGCTGGCAGGATCTAGGGTGTGTGATACTGGGGTTAAGGTGTGTGGTGCTAAATTAGTCCACTGGTTAGAATTAGCGTAGTTCTGGGTGTGGCTGAATGGATTCACTGGAGGTAGGAGCCCCTGTCCGGGTGTGGGGGCACCACCCAAAAGTCTCGTAGCCTGGATGGGATAAAAGGGAAAGGGAGGCTGCTGCTGCTTTGCTGCCTCCTGTCTGCTCTGTGCTCATCAACAGATGAATGGATGAAGAAACTGTGGTGTTTACACAACAGTGGAGTATTACTCTGCCACAAAGAAAGATAAACTTGAGTCATTTGTAGGAAAATAGACACACCTTGGGACCATAATGTTAAATGAAATAAATCAATCAGACATGCAAGCTTAAATATGGCATGATTTCTCTTATATGAGAAACTGAAGATATAAATAAAGAGAAAAATAAAATGGGGAATAGGGAGATAGCACTTTCTCAAATGGGAAGGGGACCAAAGCTGGAAGGAGGGGGGAGGGAGGAGAGGGGAATTGAGCTGGGTCCCGCCCAGGTGCCAACGCCCCGCAAGGGATGTGACCACAGTGTACTGCAAACAGGCACTAATGAAAACAAAAACACATCTCCCCTGAGCTGCGGCCATTCACTCGTGGGCACAGACCGAGGAGAAGCAGTGTTCGCTCAATGGTCTGGGATCAGGGTGTTCACAACCCTCAGTCCCCAAGAATCCCAGGCAGAGACCTGCCCAGGTGCCGTCAGGCAGGAGGCACGGCTGGGTCCCACCGCCCACATGCACAGGAGCACTGAGTTGGGCGCAAGGAGCCAGACAGGAGGGCTCATTCTCCAGAGAGCTCATGGTCCTATTTGCGTGAAGTAGCAGAACTCATCAAAATCAGTTTGAAAGAAATTGGAAAAGTGGTTGTCCCCCGGGGAGAAGGACCAGGTTTTAAGCAGGAAGTGACACCTGAGAACTCCATCTGGGACAGTGGCCACATTCTGCCTTGGTGGGGGCCTGAATACACAATCGTCAGGCACAGCTGATGGTATAGTTCAGATCTGTGCACCTCATGAGATGCAAATTTTAAAGAACAAGAAAAGAACCCTAGGAAAAATTGCTGAAGCATCAGGGTGGAGCATGCTGAGGCCTGCAACTTGGAAATGCAGCCCACACTCTGAGAATGGGCTGCTGGACAGGGAGAGGGAGGCGGCGGCAGAGATGAGGAAGGCGTCGAGGTGGAATCCAGGCAGCCTGCCCCAGAGTCGCTGTGAGGTTTCTCCTACTCTTTTTTATGTCTGAAAAAATTGCATAATGAAACAGTGAGGGAAAGCTCAGCCTGGGACAACTTCTCACCCACAGGTTTGCAGTCTCCTTGAGTCACAGAAAAATCTCCAGGCACCTGGCGCAAAGTGTGTGGGCGGAGGTTTTATTTAAGGAATCACCTTGGTTGGGAGGCAGGGGCAGCACATGTTTGCCATTTTCGGCTCTGCACACGCGAACCCTTTTCCTGTCTGGGGAGAAGTTCTCACCAATCTGCGACTCAATGGGAGTCTGGTTTTGCTTCCTTATATGGGAGCCAGGGTACTGGCTGACTGTCCCCCTCTTCTAGCCAGGGTGGCTCATGTCATGGGCTCTGCCGGGCGTCGGCTCCCACTTCTCTAGGGAAGCCGAGGCAGCAGTGCTGGGAGCCACGCTCGTGTCCAGTGGCCAGCAGACCTTTCCACCTGGCCGCCCCTCTTACCTGGATTCAGCTCTTCCCCCTCCTCCTTTGGCAGCTGCTCCTTCTCCAGCTACCTTGGACTCCATGAATCACTGATATCTTTGTAACTGATTCTTTATCTGTCAAAACCGAGGAGGCATTTAAAAAACTGGCGTCTGCCACTTTTAAAAACAGACATTTTTTTGTTTTTGGAGGCTGGGTCTTGCTGTTTTCCTGGTCAGCCTCTCAGATTCCTGGGCTCAAGAAATCCTCCCGCCTCATCGATCCCAAGTAGCCTGGGCCATGGTGACACCCCTATGCCTGCCATAAACAGCTGAATCCAGCCCGTTGGCGTCACTTAGGCGCCCCCCGCCAAGTGCACTCTGCAGTGCCCTCTGCATGCTGTCAGCGCTGTGCAGCCGTCACCAAGACCAGTTTAGGGCCTCTTCATCCCCCCAAGAGGGAAATCCCAGCAGCGCCCATTCCCAGTTTCTCATCCACTTCCCTGACCCTGGACCCAGGAAACCGTGTCGGTGCTTCCTGCTTCTCTCTATTTGCATATTCTGTGCCCCACAGAACCATTATACACAGGATCTGATTATTGATTCTTTGACCGACGACCCTCCAAAGCCTCCCCCGCCCCTGCCCTCCACTCTCCTCTGACGCTGGCTTCTCAAGGTCCCACAGATCAGTGAGGCCCCCTGGTCCACACCTTGATGTGCCTGGCTTATTCCACTTCACGTAACACCCTCCAGACTCCTCCATGTCAGTGTAAAGGGCGGGCGGCCTCCTTTCCCGGGGATGAGCCCTGGGCACCATTGCCCTCTCCTTCGCCTCTGGGTGGACAGACGACAGGCCGGCTGCACTCCCAGGCCGCTGTGCACAGTGACGTAGTGAACGTGAGTGCAGATTGGTTTTTCCTTTAGTTGCATCCCCAGGAGTGGGACAGCTGTAACACGGACAGGAAGTTTAACGGAAGCAGTGCTGGGTGCTGGGGTACAAGTGGGTTTCAACAAATTTATGTCGGGTGTAAAGGGGAGACTGAGGCAACGTCTGTATTGAACAAAGCCGTAGTGACATCTCCTGTGTTACCTTTCCATTCTCTCCCACCGTAGAGTCCAGCAGAGCCCCTCAGATATCCCAGGCACGCCAGCTGGTCATATTTTGTGGGAGACAACTTGAGCGGGTCCCCTTAAACTCAGAACAATTGCTGCAACATTGGTTATATTGAGACTTATTTCCTTATGTTGATATATACAGAGCTGACTATGGTATTTCCTTCTCTCTTCAACTGGCTCTAAGCATTGTAAATAAGGCTAGCCAAGGTACTGGTATGTAATCTCTAAAGCCATCAGACAGAGTCCTGTTTCCTCCTATAGTGATTTCTGTAAAACATATAGGCACAGCGGGATGGCAGAGCCAGTGAGCTCCAGGAATGTCGACTGGGTATGAGCCTGGAGAAAGAGGCTGTGAGTCCCCAGGGCATAAAAGTTTACATATCAGAAGCAGGTACTGGTATGTAGTCTTTAAAGCCATCAGACAGTGTCCTGTTTCCTCCCATAGCAACCTTTGTAAAATATATAACGCACAGCGGGATGGCAGAGCCAGTGAGCTCCAGGAATGTCGACTGGGTATGAGCCTCAAGAAAGAGGCTATGAGTTCCCAGAGCATAAAGTTTGCATATCAGAAACTGAAGCAGCAGCCTCCTAAAACAATCCACTTGCTATCTTGATTGGGTTGTGCAAATTGATCCCTCTGCATCTCTTTATCTGCATTTTGCAGAGATACTTTTCTCACTACCTTGCCAGCCAGCTCAAGTTACTCACGTAGTTCCCACCGTCCTCACTGTCACTCATCCTCAAGCCACCGCCTTGCTTCACTAGTTAATAAATTCTGGGAGAGGCCTAGGATCAAGGCCTTTGTCCGCATGTCCTCACCTCAGGACCCCTTGGCTGCCCTTAACCTTGAATATGTCTTGGAGTCTTTACTCTCACTGTGGGTTGCATTGGAGGTGGCAGATTGGAATTAACCTGCCGGGATTCCAATAACGCCTCAGTGGAATTATAAATATTTCTTGGATTGTAAGGAAGACTAGTGAAAGGATTACAATACTTGGATCACCGTACTCAATATTTGGGACTACAATAATATTTGGCATGGGGCTGTGTTAAAACCCCTGTGCTCCAACTCAGGGCAAAACTCTTGTCATGCAGTTCCCCAGTACTGGGCCTAATCTGTCAAAGCGTGCAGTAGACACCCACGTGCATGGTCCCAGGGCCCCATGTTCAGGCTAGAGCAGCACCAGCATGTTTGCCTACACGCCTGGCCTCACGGGAGCTGGGTCAGGATGGTTCACCAGGTCTTCAGCCAGACACAGGCCCTAGTGACGGAAGAAGTGGAGGACAGGGATATGAGGAGTGAGAGATCACAGGAGGACGTGTGGGAGGACGGGGCGACACTGGGCCTGGTGAATTCCTCGAGATCAGGATTTTGCTCCTCAACTGTGATGTCCTCCAACAGATGGACGGATACACAAACTCTAGTGCAACCTGACAAGGGAATATTATTCGGTGCTAAAAAGTCACAGACACGCACAGGGAGTGTAAGTGCGCATTGCTAAGTGGAGGCTGACTGCACACTTGTGACATTCTGGAAAGGACGTGCTCTGGAGAGGAGAGAGCGGTGGTCACCAGGGTGAGTGGGAAGGGAGGAGCATGCAGACAGAGGTCAGGGGCTTCCAGGGCAGGAACACTGACGCTGGACTGGGAACATGCGCTGCTGTGCTTCATGTCTAGATGTCCTCCCAAAGCCTCCTGCGGGTTTTCTCCAAGGTGGCGGAATCGAGAGCATGTGGTCGATTCCGAGTGCGATGCTGGGATTAAGGGTGCTGGGACTGAAGGTGGGTGATTGCTGGGTCAGTCCACTGATTGGATTGGCACTGCCCTAATTCTAGTAGACTGGATACAACTGGATACATTATAAGGGGCAGAAAGAGGCTTGGCTTCTCTCTCCCCCCACCTCTTTCATTTGCTTTTGCTGTCTTCTGCCACCATGAACTGTTGCCCCTCTGCGATGCCACCCTGCCTTGGAGCCCGCTGATTGTGGACTGAAACCTCTACAAACTGTGAGCAAAATAAACCTCTCTGCCTTTAACTTTGTCTCAGCAAGAGAAAACTAAAACACACACCATGACATGCGTGTTCAAACCTGTGGCCCGTGCACCCCCAGGACAGGTCTGATGTGGCACAGTGCTGTGTGCCTGAGATGTCACCGTGGACTCTCTGATTGTGGTAGTCACTCTCCAGTAGGGACACTGTCAGCGGGGAGGCTGTGGGTGTGTGGGGGCAGAGCACACCCAAAATCTTTATTCCCTCCCCTTTATTTGGCTTTGAACCATAAAACTGCTCTATGACAAGGTCTGTTGAGAAATCAGTTTCCCGCCCTCAGCACTGTCCACACCTGGGGCTGTGTGATACTTGGTTTAGGGCATGCTCTGTCCTGTGCAGCAAAACCTTCTGGGTACAGGGCTGCCCCTCTTCTCTGGGGGTGACAGAGGTGTCTCCGACTGCCTCGCACTGTACTTGGGACCCTTTTATTACCACTGCTGACTGTGACTGCATGGTAATTACCCAGGGACGCCACTGTGATTACCCAGCTGCTTCTGGCAGCGCCTTCACAGTTAGCCAGCTGGTCCCTGAGTCCTTCGAAGATCCCAGCGACTCTGCCAAGTCCCAGGGCCCTGTCACAGTGATCTGGCCTTGAATAGGAACCCGACTGCACAGGCCTGGGCGATCCGGTTGTTATCAAGAGAAACACACTGGCTGCTTGTTTTTCCAGCTTTCTGCCATGTGCCAGGGTCGTGGAACTCAGTTCCCATCTTATCTGTAAAGAACTTACAGTGTGACAGAGGAGCGCGTGGGGAACCACCCAGACGACTCTCCTTGACTCCCCTGGAAAAGAAGAGCAACTGTCTCCATTTTGGATAAACTTGGCCCTTTCTCCATGTATTGCTATGTGAAGAGCTGGCTGGTTTATTTCTTTGTCCCTTCACTTGGCTTTAAGCAAAGTAAACTGGGCTGGCTGAGGAGCTGATATGTAAACTCCAGGACGCCGCTCACCCTTGCCTCCTCCCAGGGTGTGAGCAGCTCAGAGCGCCTGCAGGGGAGGGCCGGGCACGCACGGCGGAGCCCCGGGGCCCTCCTGTGCTGTGTGCTCACCGTTGCAAGGGCCGGTGAGTCAGGCGGGCAGAGCCAGCAGCAGGGCAGCCTCGGCCAGCACTGCAGCCACACCTGGGAAGTCCTGGGCATTTCCTCCCGTCCTCCCGTCCTCCCTCGCCCTCTTCCTGCCTTCCTTGCTCCCTTCTTCCCTCCTGCCTCCTCTCCCTCCCCTTTCCCCTCCTCCCCCTTCCCGCCCTCCCTGGTACCCCACTCCCTCCCCCTTCCCGCCCTCCCGTCTCACTGTCCTGGGCAGAGCAGGCTGTGGGAGGGAGGTTTCATCGAGCTGCTGGGCTCATAATTCTCGAAGCTCATAATGGTTTACTCTGCAGCTTCCCGGGGGTTTCCCAGCTGGCCCACCTGGTAACTGACAGGGCAGAGGGCTGGACTGTGGGGGGGTCCCCGGCTGGTCCCCTTCTGCGGGGACACGGAGCAAGGCCAGGGGCTCCTGTCCCTCTCGGATGTCTACCGAGCTCGAGAGCCTCTAACAGTGTTTGCTGAGCGCACTGCAGAAGACCAAGAAATACCCAGAAGGAGCACAATGCACGGGTCAGGTGGGAAGGAAGCCACCTCGGCGAGGAGCTTCGCGGCTCAGCCACCAGAGGGGGCCCAAGGGCTGCTCCTCTGGCCTGGGGGCGGGGTCCTGGCCAGTCCTGGGGAGGGGACCTCTGCCACCCTCAGTCCCACCGGGAGCCAAGAAGATCAAGGCGCCTGGGCCGGCTGGGGAGGGGCAACGCAGGCCCCGCGGTGCGTGGGGTCCACGAGACGAGGAATTCCGGACACGGGGGTGCAGCGGGGGCGGCGGGGGTACAGAGAGCTCCGCTCAGTGAGCGGTGACTGCGCTCTGCTCCTTAACGCCACGCTGTGGGTAAGTCTTACATACAGTGTATCTTTCTGCAAACATCATGCACGCTGTAAATCCTCTCAGTACGTAAGTTACACGGAAGCGGCGGGCGAGGACGCCTTGCAGAGGTTGGAGCAGCCCAGGAAGAGGAGGCGGGAAAGAGACAGGCCGGGCGTGGGCTCGGCCCGCGCTCACCCTGCAGGGTCCGCGCGCCAGGGCAGGCACGCGTGGGCTCGCCCGGGCCCCACTCTTCGTCTGAGCGTCCGTTTCCGGGGATCACAGCCTGGGATGGGGGTGACAGAGCCGCGACATCCAAAGTGTCTGTACGGTGGTGGGGAAAGTGTTCCTCACTTTCTCTTTCCTAAAGGTCCTTTTTCTACAGATGTCGCGATAACTTTACCGTCCTTTTCCTCCTTCCCTTCCTTTTCTTCTTTTAGCTCCTTAAGCTGCAC
>RJWM01043974.1:0-13502 GCA_004363535.1 Dasyprocta punctata | reverse complement strand
GAGGGGAGGGGAGGGGAGGGGAGGGAAGCGAAGAGAAGAAGAAAAGGGAAAAAAGAAAAACAGCAAAGACAGGCTGAATTGTCAATCATAAAGAGGTTTGTAGTACAGGAAATGAATGTGGGATATAATGCACATAAACAAACTATACTCTGTAAACAAAATTCCATTAGTCTACTGGACCAAAAAAAGAACAATTATGAACTGCTTTGTTTTTAAGCCATATGTGACCACAGAGAACCACAAAATGATAGCAATCTGTTGTTGCAGTATTTCATTTTCTTTAGGGCTAGGATTATACAAAGGAACATTTTCTTGTAATAAATTCATTTGAACCACCCCATTCATGCTATTTTATTTAGAATTTCTCTTCTCCGAGATAGCCTCCTGAGACATGCATCTCATTTTCAGGAGGGTCCCTGAGAGACTTAAGCATACAGTATTTACTTCAGTACAATATCAACAACATATTGCAGAACATTTCATCTAAAATAATAATAGAAAATGTTGAGCCATCTTTCCATTTGGAAAAATATATCTGGAATAATGTGATATCTAAGGAAAGCCACATTGCTTAAACACATTGTGCCATCTCAGCTTGCTTTGGGAATTAAAGAATATATATGGAAGAATAAAGACTGATAGCTATATAGAACTTGGGAAGAGAAAGTTAATGCATGCCTACCTACAATGCCTAGCATAAAGCAAACAGGAGCACCATAAGGTTAACAGCTGATCAACAGTAAAACTGCCATAGGAAAAATAACTTCCAACTTGTTAAATACCAGATATGCCTAGTTCAAGGTTTCACCACAGCAAGGAATGAAGTCAAGAACCAAAAGAGGAATTTAGGGAGGTTTTATTAGAAATAAGGAAAAGAAGAATAGCTCTTGGATTCCTAGGAGGGATCTCAAGTGGGTAACCACTGAGCCTCTTTACCAAGAGTAATTGTACACCATATGTGTACAATGTGGGTCAGACTACTATCAACCTACAGAATTACAAGTATAGTCACTTAGCAAATATTGATCCAATAGGAAAATGTGTTACACAGCAAAGGTATATGGAAAGAACAAAGGCATTCCTAGAAAGGGTTGGGTACATATATTCTGGTCACCCATCTCTATATCTGATGCCTATGATCCTAAACTGCTGTCTATCTCTAGGGAGGCTTGTAGGTCTGGCTATTGCATCCCATCTGGAAACCTGAATCTTTTCAGATTCAGCTCCAGACACAATCTTTGGTGTCTCATCTTCTGTGATGACTTTCTCAAGGTCCAGTTCCTCTCTGGCTGTATATTAATGTCTGTCTAACCTAGTAGTCTATAATAAAATAATTAGATGGTCAGATAAAAAGTTTGTTCCACAAAGTACACTGCTAGGTGAAATGGGTACACTAAACCAAATTCAACTACTTTCTCAAAGGCATCGCCAATTAATCATATATCCTGCCATGGTCAATGTCATATATGACATTGTATTATTCTAGTTTCTTCAGAGACTAGTATGTATGTGGTATGTGTGTATACATATATAAATAAATCTCTCTCCATAAATATTCATATATGTGCATATATAGGTACATGCATATATATGCTTCTTCAGAGACTAGTATATATGTGTGTGTGTGTCTGTGTGTGTATATATATATATATATATATATATAAATCAATCTCTCCATATTCATATATATGTGTGTGTGTATATACATATAAATATATATATATATATATATGAATATTTAGACCTTTATCATTACATATTGGCCCACATGATTATAAAGACTGAGAAGTTTCATAAATACCATCTGCAAACCAGACATCCTGGAAGCACAGTGGGTTAGTTTGAAGGCCTGAGAGTCAGAGAACTAACCATGTGGATTCTGGCCAAAGTCAGAAATCATGAGAGACAGATGACCTGAAGACAGAAGATGTCCCAACTCATATGGTCAGGCAAAGAAAAAACAGAGAAATCATCCCTTTATACCACCTTTTTGTTTTATTCAGGTACCCAAAGAATTGGATGATGCCAACCAACACTGTGGAGGACAATGTACTTTATTCAGTTTATCTATTTAAATTCTAATCTCTTCTAGATAAACCTTCACAGACACACCCAGAAATAATATTTAACTAGATAATTTAGATGTCCAGATTATCTTGATGTAATCAGGCTAAGACACAAAATGAAACACAGAAGACAATAAAGGAAAATAATACATTTATCTAGTTTTCAAATTTTTCATTCACATATGAGAATATCAACTATCTAATAAATGAAAACTACACAAATAGGTGCTAACAGGTGAATCACAGAAATTTTCTTCCCTCTTTATTGGTAATAATAACCTACAGGAATAAGATTTCCTAAGATCCAGAAGTATTTTCCTCCTCAAAGAATTATTTCCAATGGCCACCACTGACTGGTACCTTCATGTCTGAGAGCAGCATTAACAATCATTGAATTGTCAATAGATGTATACATGGATTGCACATACAATGTGTCATCTTACTTTCTCTTCAATATAACCTCATAAGGTTTGCCCACTTATTTTTAATTTCACAAACCAGAAACTGAGGCAAAGGGTTTAAGCAATTTCCACATGAACATATACTTTGTACATGTCATATGGTACCAGGATCTGAACATTGGCAGGGAGCTCCAGAATCAGCTTTTAACTACTTTGCGACATAATCAGAGCAAAGGCACAGAAACAATGAAAGTCACTATTTTCTATTATGGTTTAATACATAATTAAAAAACTTCACAAATACTCGTAGAGCCAAGTATGCAAGTTAATTTGGTTTGATTTATTTATTTTTCTTTTTTTGACAGTTTCCTGGTTAAGTCTCTAAATTACCTGGGCTAAGCTTGAGCTGTACTAACATGGTCCCTGAATTCTTCTTCCTCAGTCTCCTAGAATGCTGGGTACCATCATACCCAGTTTTATTGATTTGGTATTTAGGACTGTCTTTGACATGGGAAAAGAACTGTTTTTTTTCTAATATAGAAAAGCCAGTATCTCTAAGCTATTTGTTCAAGCAGAGTAGATTCATGTTCATCCATCAAAATTCTCTCATCTTGAATAAAAATAAAATATATGGGAGGCAACTCTTGGTTAGAAAGTGAATCTGCAGTCACAAACAAAACTGGCTGGGTCATTTATTATTTCAAAGTACTGAACTAAACAGCAACAAATAGTAAGTGTTTTTGGTACAGGAAGTGTGTATGCAAACTTCAAACCAAAAAAGAACTATGCTTCACAAATCTATTTAACTTATTTATATTTTCGGTGCTGGAGACAGAACCCAGAGCCTCATCAATCTAAGCATGTGTTCTATTACTGAACTACATCCACAGTCCCATACAAATGTATTTTAAATGATGGTTAGAGTCTCAAGTTAACCTGCTGAACTGGTACTAAACATGTGTGTGTGTGTGTGTGTGTGTGTGCGCGTGCGCATGTATACATGTATATATAATAGCCTTTGTATAAAAAAGAATAGAGTAGCTAAAACCTTAGAAATAAAACAATAAACAATAAATATGTGAAATGAAAATACATCTTCTATCTCAAATATCTAACACTTGAGGAAAAACAGATTTTAACAGGAGAAAGATGATATAGAATGGGATATTTGAAGGGTCATTTCAGGCTTTTTTAGAATTTTTGAAGGTTAGTTTTAACTATTCTAGATTTGGATAGATTAAAGAATTCAATACTGATTCATTAGCATGGAAACTAAGGACCATGATTCTCCATTATACTTCATTTTATTTCATGACAGTTCTGTTGCTATCAAAACACATGAAGTGGATTGGCATAGGAAAGGAGCTGGAGAGGTGGAGATTGAACTAGAGAGTTTAGGAATCACAGGAGAAAAAGAAATGGGGACCAAGCGTATGAACAGAGGAAAACAATGAAGTCACAGCATACAGAAAACAGTTTTGTTTTTTGCTTCTACTATGTCTTCTGAGTCTAAAATTAAAATGTGTTATTCTCTATTCTGAAAACCTATCTTTTATTAAAGTCTTTTTTGTTTCTTTGTTTGTTTGTTTTGTTTTATTTTTGGGTACCAGGAATGGAATTCAGGGCCTTGCACTTGCCAGGCAGGCACTTACGCTGCTAACCTGTATCTCCAGCCCCCAAATTAAAGATTTCTATCCCAGCATAACTTAACATAGTTTTCCAGAATAGGCTCTGAACCCAACAGGCTCAGAACACTGTCCAAATCACAGCAGTACCATTTATTATTTATATGGAATTGGTTATTTATCTTTCTGTGCTTCGGTATCGATAAAAAAAAAAAGAGAGACAAAACACTATTACAGGAATTATCCAAAGACCATGTTAATACATGTAAATCACCTAGAACATTTTAGTTACTCAGAAATTACCTTAAATTATTATTACTGTCATCACCACACTCTTTATGACAACTCTTTATCACCCATCATCTGGGATGTATTTTTAGTGACATCTCAAAAGTTACAAATGAAAACAGGTTGTGCCATAGCTGTCTTGGTTACTCTTCTCTGGGACAAAATACCCAGCACTCCAAATGAAGCAAGGAAAGGTTTATTTAGCTTATAGTTTGTGGAGGTTCTAGTCCATAATCAGCTGGCTCCAAGACAGGTGGCATGGCACTGGGACAACACTTCAAGGCAGCAGCCAGCAAAAGCAGCCAGACCAAAAGGGAGGAGGGGCACAAGCCTTTTCTCCTCCCTTATATTGTATGCAGGCCACCCCTCCACCTAGATGTAGCCCTCATAAAATCTCTGTGCTGTTCTCTTGCACAGAATGAGGATATTTACAAAATAAGGATCCTGGTTCGCTTCTGAATCTCTTAGTTAAACTTCTAAACTTCTCAAGTTGACACAATATATCAACCATAACAACAGTTTAGTATTTTGCATGTATTATTTTGGAGTACTATACACCAAAATACCAAACCAGAGTAACTGTTATCTCTGTTATTAATCAAGAACAAAAAATTACGATAAAATCACTCAAGTATTAATGCTTATAAACACTTGGATCCTTAGAAATATTAGATGGCTGCATGTTAACTTTTTCAATAAAACTTCTTCAGTGACTATTTCAAACAAGTTTTCTGAGTTTCCTCCAAATCACTCCATTCAAATTTGATAGAAACTGAGCCACCACAAAATTTCCATTTCCAGTGAACACAAATTTCTCATTCCTACCATTCTTTACAACAAATTACAAATCAATCTATTCTATGAGCCCTTTTCCATGATTAACATGAAAGTGGTATGTAATCTTTCAAATTCACTTACAATTAAAAAAACTTTTAACAAATGATCAGTATAAAAAGAGTTATCTTAATCAGGAAAATATGTCTACAAATGGTAACAAGTGTCTAACTTAAATGTGACTATTAAAGGCTTTGACCTCAAATCAGGAAAAAAAAAAAAACCCTGTCATTCATAATTGACAGTAACTGTGTATGTAGAAAATTCAAAACAATTAGCATATACACTATTAAAATTAATAAGTAAAAAAATTTTTAAAACATTAATAAGTAAAGTAGCAAGGTCACAATATACAAAACATTCAAACTAAAAGTTGCATTTCTATTTGTTGCAACAAATAATTTGGTGCTTTTGTGTTATGAGGTGAACTGTTTCTCTTCAAAATTCATACATTAACATTTTAAGATTCGGTACTTCTGAATTTGACTGTACAGTATTTCTTAAATACAGGGGGTAAATTCCAAGATTCCCAATAGATGTCTGTTAAATACAAGCTCTACTGAACCCTAAATATTCTGCTTTTTCCTAGGCATATGTATTTATGATAACGTTTGGCTTATAAATTAGACATAGTAAGAGATTAGAAATAATGCTGTTCTGTTAAAAAGGTAACTTCTAATGAAACAAAACCACCAAAAATATACTACACTAAAAGTTATACGAATATATTTCTCTCAATACCTTTTTCTATTTTCTTCTTTTCACTCAAAAGAAGAACATTATACAAAATGTACATAATACACAAAATGCCAGCATCACCACTTGGGCTTTAAGACATTATTTTAAAAAAATGAGAAAAAAACAAAAAGAAAAATGAAAATTTTACTGAGCCAACAAAAAACAATGTCTAATAGGCAGGTAACATGTACAGCCTATATACAAGGAACAAAGGGATGTTTTGTGACCTGGTTGGGACAGATTTCACTATGCTACTTAGAATGCCATGCAATTTAGAACACTTTATTTCTGTAATTTTCCATTTTTGCTTAAACGTGGTTAATTGAAACTATGAAAAGTGAAAAGGGCATATGGATAAGAAGATAAAAGAGAACCGCTGTATTTGGAGGTAGAACCTTTAAAGTAATAAGGCAAACTGAGGTTAGATGGATGAGCACTAATCCAATATGACTGCAATCAGTAAAAGAAATTATGATATAGATAAACTCATCTGCACAGAGACAAAGTACATAAAGCCACAGGGATAAGAGAGATTACCAACTAAAAGTGGAGATCTCAGAATGAAACAAATTCTACAAACGTGTTAATCTTGGACTTGTAGCTTCTGGAATTCTGAAGAAATAAATTTGTTAAGTAAGCTACTTCATTTGGGGTGATTATTATAGTAGCCTGAGTAAACTACTACATTATCATCAAAAAACAGAAGAAATACATGCATGAATTCTACACAGTATACTTCAAAACTCTGTAGAGAGGGGCAAAAAGAGAAAGCCCAAATAAATGTAAGATGATACACCCATGATGAAGACTCAGTACCCTAATGATGTTGAATCTCAAATTTACCGATAGATTCAGAGAAATCCCAGATTATTTTCGTGCAAACTGGTAGTTTGATTCTAAAGCAGTTGAAAGTAACCACAACACATTAAAAAGAACAAAGCTGGAGAACTGATACTATCAGTTAACAAGACTTACTATCAATGAGCACAAGAAACAAATGAACCAATTTGGGGAGAATAATACATGTATGAGCACTGGGTTTATGAGAAAAAAAAAGAAGGTAGTATAATGGGGTCTTTTCAGAACACAGTACTGAGACAAATGTGTAAGTAAACAAGAATTTCTAAAATAGAGTATAGGAGAATCCTTCCATTTCCTTAAACAAGACATACAATACCTTATCTAATTTCATGGGGAAAAAATTGATAATTTGAATTATTTACTGATGAAAATGGTAGAATACTTTTCTAACACAAAATAAAACATTTGCAATATAACTGTCAAGTGACTTATGTCAAAAATGCAAAGTCCTACAAATCAGTCTGAGAGAGACAATCAAACAGAAAAATGGGTTTTTGATAACTTATTTGATTAATGTCTGTAGACACAAATAGCTAATTATATAATTAATTAGTAATTAACAAAGACAACAATTAACAAATTCTAAGCAGATGCTCATAGTGAATCTCTTTTTGCTAATGGTTCAATTCCTAGCAAAGAGCATAAAACCTGCCACACAAAAAGCATTTAAACAATGTTTGCAAAATGAATACAAAGAAATGCAATCTAATCAGACTATAAAAAATCATAAAAGAAATACACACTAATGAGCATTCTTTTCTATTGCAATATCAATTTTGTTGGTCAAGAGGGAATTTCCACCTCTTTGCACATTTTGGAAACTATTATGATATCAACGTACAACATTATCTAGCAAAGTTAGAATCAGTTCTAAAACATGTTCCTTTTTTTAATACAGCAATTCACTTGCCCCAAGAGAATTACTCCTAATTTTTCAAAAAAATAACCATATCTATAGTCAAAAGTTGGAAAAGCAATGCTCCATAATATAGCTAATTCACTACTACTTAAAAAAAAAATCACCCCCTTTCAATCAGTCCCTCTACTATGGGAATGTGAGAGACTACCAAATCCAACAATCTAAAAGTTGAATCAACCCTCCCTAGAATGAAAAGGGTTATTCAAAATCATAGTTAAAAATAAAATCAAGGCACAAAATGGACCCATTTCAAACTGATTTAGTTATCTAATGGCATTCCAAAATTACTTACTAAAAGTCACAGATACATAAAAGAGAATTACTATTCAATTAACATTACCCAATACTACAAAAATGATTATAACAGTTCAGGAATACTAAATATCACACAAAGTAATGCTAACAGACCAAAACACCATTCTCAGTCTGTTACTAAACTATGCTCATCCTTGTTCAATACTAGAACTTCTATATAATATTATTCATCCACAAACTTTACATTTTATAAGTTGAGTAGATCCAAGACTATTAAGCATAGCAACATCCAAGTTTATACTTTAATGGCACCTTCCCTCCACTAAGTACAAAATATCTCAGTTCAGAAGTGAAAAGAAAAATGTATGTTCTCAACACTATTTTAAATCTTTTTCACCACAGCTCAGTGTTTATCAGCTCTCAAAGAGTATTGCCCTGAAATTGATCCAGACTAGTCAAATGTTAAAAAAATAACAACAAAAACTCTCAAGCTCATGTGCCTTGTTTGCAACAAGAAGTTATGAGCTTACATGGGTTCTCGTTTCTCTCCTATGTCCCCTTCATTCCTTTTTTTCTACTCTCAATTTTAAGCCAGGCATGGTGGCACACATCTGCAATCCCAGCACTCAGGAAGCTGAGGCAAAAGGATCACCGAGAGTTCAACGTCATCCTGAGCTACACAATGAGTTCAAGTGAGCCTGAACTACAAAGCTAGACTGCCTCAAAAACCCTAAATTTCCTAGAATAAAAAAGTACTTTTCTTATTCTTTGAATACATTGAGAAACACATGGAAAGATTATAATGTAGTTACTAAAGCACAAAATAAGATTATCCAGATTTTTCCAGTCCTGTTGTTACGGCTTATACCCAGATGTCCTCCCAAAGTCACATGCACTCATAGGTAGGACTTTTGGAAGTGACTGGATCATGGATGATACTCAACTAGATAACTGATTGCTTTAGCATAAGTGTGAGTGTGGATGATAGACCTACTGAGGAGGAAAGGCCCACCCAGCATGTAGTGCACCAACCAATAGGCATGTAGCATAGACAGAATAAAAGGGGAAGGAGGAAGTCTCACTGCTTCTTGCCTCCCCTCCCATGAACTAACTTCCCTGCCATGCCCCCGTCATGCCACCTTGCCTTGGAGTCAGCGTTGCAACTATGGACTGAAATCTCTACAACCATGAGCCAAAATAAACATCACTCTTCCTTTAACTTGTGGGTGTCAAGAATTTTGACGCAGCAATAAAAGTAACTAAAACACCTGTCCTTCATCTCATCCCACATCTCCTCAGCCCCCAGTAAATACAGATAAGAAATGACTGCAAGTAGAAGATACTTGCTTCCATCTAGATAGCAATAAACCATTTTACACTAGGACTAGACATAATACGATCCTTAATGGCTCCTATATAACTCCAAGCCAACAAACAGTTCTTAGTACAGTGGACCTTTGACTGACACCACTGCCCACTCAGGTCTCACACAGCAACCCATGCAGGAAGCAAGAGGACACAGGAACTGCATGTCCTGGGCCTGATACCACCAATGCCCACCCAGGCTCTATACCACCTGTGAGGAAGAGGAGGAGAGCAGCCAAATTACCAACTCCAAAGCAGCTCTGCTCTTGGGTTTTCCACAGCACAGAACAGGAGAGATGACAAGCAAAAGACCAACATCCAGGAGGAGTTTCCCTCCAGGATTAAAGTGTTACCCTATCACAAAGATTGTATGAGACAGCCCTTAGAGACAAGCTTGGAGAAGAGCTAACCAGAATCTCCTAGGAGGCCAGGCCTTAGGCCAGGAAGATCATGGAGCCTGTATTTTGCTGGTGGGTATAATTTACAAAAGGGGGAGCAGAAGGAGAAGGCATTTAACCCAGTGGTATGCTTGAACCCTTGTACCACTGCCTACATCTAGCAGAAACTAGTGGTCTGATACACTATAGGTCAATATATGGATGGTCTAAGTGCCTTCCTTAAAATCTGGTAAGGGCAGTTCATGAATGATTCTTAGGGTTAGTCAATATCCAGTTGACATTGGACATCACTGTTACTGCTGACTTTACTACTATATCCAATGTGACACATCATTGCATTCGATTGGCTGTCTTTTCATGCCAATATTTGCATTGGGAGTCGTAAACAATAGTGTTGCTCACTCCTGAAGCACTGGGCACTGGATCAATGAAGCTGCAAACCCTAGCACCAAAAGTAAAAAACAAAAAGGCAACAAAATGCCTCCAAAAGCTCTCAATATCCTCAAAACCAATTTAGTGGTCTTAAGGGGAAGAAGTCATAAGCCACACAACAAAAACCTCTGAATGGGTATCAGTGGAGGTAGAGCAGTTCAGTAAGGTACTTGGCAAATTTAAAGAACATATAAATAACTAAATAATGAGCCCATTGAAACAAATGATCAGCTAGTCTAAAGAAGACACTAATAAAAATCTAGTGGAGCTAAAGAAAAACATGCACAAGATGAATTCCCAGAACAGAAAAGGATAGGAATCCATTAAAAAACTTTCACACAGAAATCCAGGAAATTAAAATTATGACTGCAAGCACAGGTAACAAAAGCAACCAATGTGAAGACAGGAGTGTCAGATTATAGGATGGGGGTGTGGTCAATAATCAGTTAATGAGAGGTGCTTTATAAAGAATAAGAAAATATGAAAAATGGATACAACAGCTGCTAGATGACTCAAAAAAGAGTAATATAAGAATATGGAACTAATGGGGCTTATGTTTTATTTTGTTTTTCCGTTGGCTGTGATTGCTATTTGGAGCTGTTGTACATAAAATTGGAAAACAGGGTGACATAGCTCACTTCCAGTTAAGTTTCCAATCAAGTAGATGTTCATATTAAATGGTTCTGCTTTGCTAAGATGGGATTCTTTTTATCCTCCTCATGGAAGTCTCTACTTCATGATTTTAAAGGGCTTCTCCAGTCTCCATCTCTTCTTGATATGGTTTACTCAACTCAGACAGATTTTTTACAGTATGGTACACTTCCATCTATAACCCCCACACACTTCATGCTCTTGCTTTCTGGGTGTCTCTTTCTCTGTCTCACCTTGGAAAGACTGATCTGTCTGAATGTGGATAGAGATAACATCATGATCTCTTCTAAAAACTGCACTTGAACATAAAGACCTTCCTGTTTCTGAGCCAGAGACTGAAGACCATTGGGGAAGTTAAAAAGTGTCTTGTTTTGAATCAGTAGGATCTATTTTATTTGATGACATAAACAATGTATAGACCTTCGATATTTCTAAAAATTTATTAGGTACTTTATTTACAATTATTAAAACCAAATTGAAGCAATTAGACAAAAAAAAGAGTAAAACGGAGACTGGTAGTAAGAACACTCATGATCTAGATGTTTAAAAAACTTGTACATAAAAAGACAGCATTTTAACACAGCTAATATTACATCCTGCATAACCTCTATTAGTATCTCTGCAAGAACTAGCAGAAGAGAGGAATTTAAAAATGTGCTTGGGGAATAAGAGTAGAGCTTTTCTAGTTTTTGCCAGTTGGATGTGTAAAGTGTATTCAGTAAACACAAGTATGGTACCTTGGTTGGATCAGAGAGTAACAGTAAATATTGGAGTTACGGGTAAATATTGAGTTTAACCAATAATAAAAAGGCTTGTAGAAGTCAGTATATTTTTGGAGTGGAAGAAATTAATAATGGAATTTTAGGAAAATTAAAGTGATAATTATTTATGACGTGAAATAGTTCAAATTAGACTTAAAACGAGTATGACAGAAATGCAGATGGATGTCAAATTGCTCATTCTTTTAGTAGTTACTGAATATTTACTGTGTGTCACAATTTATTTTTCACTGACTATAGAAGCAAGTGTGTATTTTTCTTTTGAAGAGACCATCGTGTAGTCAGAAAAACTGATTACATACACCAGGAATTCCAGTTAAAAGTGTGGACTACTGTAACAGGAGCATATTTGAAGCCATTACTCATAACTGAGCATTCAGGGAAAACTTCTCATGGGTGACATTTCAATTGGGAACTAAAATATAAGCAAGAATTCATGAGAAAGTAAGCAGAAAAAACTCCAAAAAGAAAGAAAATTTGGATTGAAGATTTAGGTGAGAGTAGTGGCAGCACTGTTGACCTAAAGACAGAAGTAAATGACACTAGGTATGCTGTTATATATACAAAAAAGTGAGTCACTGTAATTTGAGCACGTTTAAAGTGTCTCAGAATATGGTCCCCTGACCAGCAGCATCCATGGCAGCTGGGGACTTATTACAGATTCAAACTGTCATACACCTCTTTGTACCTACAGTCAGAAACTGGAACCTACAACCTGACTTTTAGTATCACTAAGTGCTTTTGTAGCCTTTGACACAGTAAGTTTGAGCAGCACTGTTCAATTGAACAAAAATCAATTAAAAAAAAAACAAATTGAAGCCAGGCATGGTGGTGCACGCCTTTAATCCCAGCACTTGGGAGGCTGAGGTAGGAGGAGCGTTTTGAGTTCCAGGTCGGCTTGGGCGACAATGTGAGCACAAGGCTGGCCTGAGCTACTTAGTGCGACCCTGCCTGGAAAAAAATAGGACCGGGAGTTTGGCTCAGTGGCTTAAGCACCTGCTTGGTGGCAGGTGCGATGTTGTGAGTTCGACCCCTGGTACCATAAAAACAAACAAACAAACAAAAAAACAAAAATAGGGCCGGGAGTTTGGCTCGGTGGCTTAAGTGCCCGGCTGGCAGGCGCGAGGTTGTGGGTCCAATTCCAAACAAACAAACAAATCCAAGTTGAACTAAATCTTGCAACGAATGTACTTAATATATATACAATGTTCCACTCAACAACAGAATACACATTCTTTATGGCTGCACATAATATCTTTTCCAAGAGATCACTTAATAGGTATTAAAGCATGCCTAAAGAATCAAAATTCTACCATGCATGTTATCAGATCACAGCGCAATGAAACTAACAAGGACTAGTAAAAGAATTCACAGAAACTATGCAAATGTATGCCAATTAAACAATACATTCTTGAATACTCAATGGGTCACAGAGAAAATAAAGGAAGAGTTAAGACAGTTCCTAGATTTAAAATGATAATGCCAGTACGATATATCAGAACTTACGAGATGCAATGAAAGTACTCCTACGAGGGAAGTTTATAGCTATGAATGCACATATCAGAAAAACAGAATGAGCCCAAATAAATAAGTGATGTATCTCAAGGTCTTAGAAAAACAATGATCAAAATCCAGAGCTTGTAAAAGGAAAGCAATTCTACAACTTTTTTTTTTTTTTTTTTTGCGGCACCGGGGATCGAACTCACAGCCTCACACCTGCCAGGGCAGGCGCTTAAGCCACTGAGCCAAACTCCCAGCCCTAGGAAAGCAATTCTAAAATCAGAGCAGAAATCAACAAAATGGAGACCAAAAAAAATACAATAAAAAAATGAATTGAGCTGGTTCTCTGAATGAATAAATAAAATAGACAAACCCTTAGCAAAAAAAAAA
>RJWM01043973.1:0-13475 GCA_004363535.1 Dasyprocta punctata | reverse complement strand
ACTGGGGATGTATCTCAGTGTACAACTTCACCTGGCATGTAGAAGACCCTGAGTTTGATCCCCCATACTAAAATAAAAAAGCAGTTCACCCATTTTTTTCTCAATATATGTCATTCCTCTGGTGGCCTTAATAGTTTTCTGTTGTTTTCTCCAGTTTCATTGTGTCCTGCCTGGAATTTTTTTTTTTTTTTTTTTTTTTTTTTTTTTGCGGCACCAGGGATTAACCTCACAACCTCGCGCTTGGTGGGCAGGCGCTTAAGCCACTGAGCCAAACTCCCAGCCCTAGTTTTTTGAGACAGGCTCACACTATGTAATTCAGGCCGGCTTTGTGCTCACACTGTAGCCCAGGCCAGCTTTGAACTCACAACGCTCCTCCTACCTCAGCCTCCCGAGTGCTGGGATTAAAGGCACACACCACCACACCCGGGTCCAGGCTGGTGTTGAACTTGCAGTGAACTTTTTGCCTCAGCCTCACAAGTGCTGAGATTACAAGCATGCACTACCACGCCAGGCTTCTGGACTTATTTTTATTTATCTTGAGGATCTGACCCTTCAGTCTGTTTATTCATGCCTTTCACCAAGACCAAATTCTCAGAAATTTATGAATACATATTTATACCAATAATTGCCTTTCCTTTCTTCTCCTTGTACTTTCTATCTGAAAAGTATATAATGTGTGATTTCCCTTCCCAGTCTAGCCTCTAAATCTTTTCTCTTTCAGAGATTTTCTTTTTATCTCTGTTTCAATCTGTGCTATTCCCTTCGAGCTCTTAGTTGGTGACATCTACCTTTAGCTGTGTTCTAGTCTGCGTCTTCACTCCGTGCAGGGTCAGTGGACTCCTCCACTTCTGGGACCTTTCAGTATTTTCTGGCTGACTTCCAGGTGTGAGTGTTGCAAGGGTTTTTTGGAACTAGAGGCAGGAATTGTTGGGAAATAAATATTCCTTCTACCAGCCCATACTCTGCAATTCCCAGGAGTCTCTGTATCAGTTCCCAGCCCCTTGACTTCCCAGCTGGGGTGATTCTTTGGCCTGTTTTACATCCTATCTTGTTGTTTTCCACAAAACTGAGCTCATACAGAAATGCCTGCACTTTCATACACTTATTTACAAAGCTATTAACTTATGTATTTGTCTGAGAATCTACTTCTGGGAGAGCTCAAATGAAGATACCTGTGTATCCTGTCAGTGTGTGTGTGTGTGTGGGGGGGTACTGGAGACTGAACCCAGAACATTCACACTAAATCACATTCACAGCTTTTTATTTTTCATACTGAGGCAAGTTCTCACTCAATCACTAAGTTGTCCAGGCTGGACTCGAACTTTCAAGTCTCTGGCTTCAGCCTCCCACAGTGCTGGATTTACAGGTATGTGTCACCAGGCCTGGTTCAGTCATTCACATTATTTCCTATTGCTAAAAGTTCTCCAACTTGTACTTGTGTTTTTTTTTTTTTTTTTTTGTATACTGTTATATTTGCTCATTATGGTATCACTTCCTTTTCTTTTTTTTTCCCCCAGTACTAGGGATTAAACTTAAGGCTTTCACACTGAGCTGTATCTTAGACCATTTTTTAAGTTTTATTTTGAGACAGAGTCCTGCTAAGTCATCAAGTTGCCCAGGCTGGGCTTGACCTTGCCATCCTTCTGCCTCAGCCTCCCACACTGCTGGGATTACAGGCATGCACCGTCATGCCTATGTTCCACACTCTTTGTTTCATTTTATTTTGGACATAGTTAATTTGCAGCCTCTTTCTGTTTGTGAGTGCATGTTCATTGACGACTGTAACACTGATGGGAGGCCTGTGTGCCTGTGAATGTGTATGCAGGTTGTGACCGTCTGTAGAGAGGACAGGGCTGTCTTATACTAGAGACCCAAGGTTTTAGTGATTCAATATCAATTTTACTTTCATTTCTCAGCTTGGAATGCCAGCCTAGTGTGGATAATAGAAATGTGAACTGTAAGGCTGGGGTGTAGCTCAGTGACAGCGCCTGTGCTTAGTGCATGTGAGACCCCAAGTTCCATCCTCAGCACTGAAGAAAAAATGTGTGCTCTACAGGCAGGTATGAGGTAGTCTCGATGCTTTATTAACCAGGTCTGTCAGCCAGTGAAAAACGTCTCTGTTGTATCCTTTAGGGGAAGGGTGGGAATTTCTGCCTCTAGTTTTGTAAGATGAGCAGCTGTGTATTGCCTTCTCAGTTGTACGTGCAGGTGCAGGATGGCATGGTGAGAATCGCATCTCCTGTCCTAGCACAGAAAAGTCCTATGCACTAGGTCCTCCAAGGGTGTCAGTGATCCTCTCAGTCTTCGCAGCCTTAGATTATGTCTTTATTGTCATTTGAGGTTCTCTCTTTCTCTCTGGTGCTTTGGAGCTTCCCTTGGACTCTCTCAAGCCCTACACAGATGCATGGGTGTGTGTAATTTCTGTTTGTAATGGAGACCACAGAGGCAGGGTCCCTATCAGCTCAGTTTGCCCACCTGCTACCTGCCATATTATCGGAGGTCTAAGATTGTCTGATTAAAATAGACTGCCACGACAGCCACTCTGAGTGACTTTTCACGGTGCCTTGTCCATGGTGACTGTGTGACCCTCTGAGGTGTGAAAAGGAGCCATGGTCTTGATGTCACACAGGCCGATCTATGCCATGTGGACCTGGAGGTACAGGTGGTAATGCATGGGAAACAAAATTGTGTTTGAAATTTTAGAATTTTAGTGGAAAAAAAGCACTTGACCTCTGAGAGGGAAAAATTTCAGCTTTACAAGATACAGGAAAATTGTATGAAGATAAAACAGAGCCAGAGCCAGCAGGGTATGCTAATGGGTCTTTTAAAAAGAGGGCCACAGCAGATCTGTCTTTGGTTTCTACAGGTGAAAAGGAAGGCTGTATCGGACACACGTCTAACTGCACACCTGTAAGGGTTTCCTTATAGCTGTAAACATCATTTTTTTAAAAAATGAATTTTTTATTTTTCCTTATGTGAAACTACAATCACAGTGATTAATTCTTTGAAGTTCTATTTTTCCTTATGTGAACCTACAATCGTAGTGATTAATTCTAACTTTTGCTTTCACACTTTGTGTGCAGATGTTCACTGTCTTTACGTCCGTACATTTCTAGAGTCTTAAGTTTAATGTGTTTGAGGTAGTACAGGAGTTTTCTGTTTGTTTTTTGGTACTTGAGAGCGAACCCAGGACTTTCACACTGAGCTACATCTCCAGCGCTTTCTTACTTTTTATCTGCAGACAAGGGTCTCACCAAATCACTAAGTTACCAGGCTTGCGCTCAAACTTGTGATCCTTATGCCTCAGCTTCCTAGAATTCTGAAATTACAGGTGTATATCATCACCCCTGGTAGTGCAAAAGTTTTCAATTGATGCAACATTGATAGTAGATATTTAATATGTTCTTCTACCTATTTAGTTAACATGTATTTAGAGTCATGTTTTTCTAAAACACATTTTAAAAACCAAAACTCACAGATTTCTTAACATACTTTATGCTCTTTATTCTATACCATACTTTGTGTGCTAATATTATTTTTATCACTAGCCTTGTTGATGTCAATGGATCTGAATGATGGCCATTTTATTATACTGGGACAGGTCAGGTCTCAGAAGTCATGTTAATATTATTCATTATAAAGTCCAGAAATACAAGGATTGATTTCTCCTGGAATCTGTGAGAGCCATACCAGAGTAACTCTTGAAGAGCTACTGCAGAAGGCCTAGAGCCAATGTTGGATATAAATCAATAACGTCTCTCCCTGGGGGATGAGGTACCACACAGTTTCCCCAGGAGGGGTGCAAGAGTGGAGGGTCTCCTCTCACTTCTGAATTTTTTGAGTTATGATTAATCCACCTCCATTCATTTTAGTTTCTTCTCTTTCTTGAGCAAATTACATTCAAAGCTCAAAGGTTAAGTGCCCATTTCACAGAAAAGAAAAAGATTGGATAATGAATTGTTGATTTACGCTTTAGAGGGATTGTAATGATCTCAGTACATGCATGAAAAATAGAGGGGAATTCAAGTGAGCATATCTGAGCTTGCATTCTATTTGTCCCTACTACTCTGTGATCATGAACAATTTGGTTAGTGCTATGCTCTGGATCTAGAAGATTCCCCAAAGGTCCACGAGACAGAGGCTGATTCCCAGGATGACAGTATAGGGAAGTAGTGGGATGTTTAAGAGGTGAGGACTATGAGTATGTCTTTGGTCATTTTAGGGACATGCCCTTGAAGGGGATAGTAGAGTCCCAGCCCCTACTCTTTCTCTCTTTCATTTCCCCACCAGGAAGTGAACAGTTTTGCTCTGCCACATACTTTGTGTCATGATGTATCACTAGAGATCAAATGTAATGGAGCCAACCAGTCATGGAGTGAAATGTACAAAATTATGAACCAGAACAAACCTTTTCCCTTTGTGATTTGCGTATCTCAGGTGTTTGTTATGGTTACAGAAAGCTGACTCATATACTTAGCTTCTTCAAGATGTGGATATGATAGGTAACACCTACCTCGTTCATGTAAGCAGGAAATGAAATCATGACTATTAATACAGCACAATTACCTGCTCCTAATAAACCTTTTCTTTCTCAAGTTCCCAGCATATGTCCTCTTTGTCTTACATATTTAGGTTTTATTACACATTCTATCCAAAAGAAGGATTTTATTCTGAATTTATTTCAATCAAACATTTAATGGTGCCTATCATCTGTCAGCACAGGCTACAGGAGAGAAATAATTCAGATTCTCAGGGAGCTCATGTATGTGCCTGAAATTGATTTATATCTCTATTTAATTAGCTTCATAAATGAACTTGTGTTTCAAGTGAGTTTATATTGATTCACCCATACTGTTTCACTCTGCCCTCCATATGACCCAAGTCACATGCATTTCAGGGTGGCCAGGACAGAAGCCAAAAGCAGAGCCTCACGAGGGTGAGAGCCAAACACAGTCTTTGCCTAGGTGCTGGGAGTCAAGTCTGTGAGATTAGGATACAGCCTGGCTATCCTCATTGGCAAAGCTAAGGTGTGAGTTCAGATGCTACATTCCCACTTATGCTCAAAGCATGCAAATAACATTTTTAAAATTGAGATTTTTTAAAAAAAGAAAATTAGTAGCATAGGAAAAAAAAATCCATTACTTGGATAAAAAGCAACTTTTCATGAAAAGGAGTATGAGAAGCCTATACAGAAGGAAGTTTAATCCTGTACCTGTACCAGAAGCATGTGACCAAGGGTCAGACCACAGAAGCTTTAAAAGTGGGAGCTGACTGGGGAATTATTGTATCCTGGGTACAAAGTTTCTGTCTGAGCTGAAGCAAAAGTTCTGCAAATACAATAATGGTCACACAACTTTGTGCATGCAGCTTTTCTGTGCGTGTGGTACTGGGACTTGAATCTAAGGTTTCTGCAGTCAGCAGCATTGCCAGCCCGTTTTTACTTTTTTTTTTTTTTTTTTTGAGATAATCTTGCTAAATTGCCCGAGTGAAGCTTGAATTTGCAATCCTCCTGCCCCAGATCCCTAGAGTCCTGGAATTATAGGTGTGTGCCACCATGCCTGGCTTGGGAATGCACTTAAATGCCACTGACATAAAAATATTTGAAATGGTATAATTTAAATTGTGTCAATTTTACCACAAAAATAAAATAAAATAAAATAAAAGAAGCACAGTGGAGACATAGAAAAACAAAAGTGGAAGTTGACTGGCTGAATCTGGATGTTGTTTAGGAAGCCACCCACTTCCTTATTTCTCTGGCTGCAGTGACGAGATGCCACACTTTTATTTTAACTTGTAAACTTGCACATGGATATATATTTATTCTTCCTGTGACCTACTCCCCCTAGAGAAGTCAAGAGCTTTGTGATTTTTATGTAGAGATGATAATGGTGTGTTTTCGGACTCAGTGCCATTTTCTAATAATCATATAGCACTTCTCAAAGTGCATTTACAACCACCATCTCAACTGAGCTGCAGACACCAGGAGACCCATTACCTTTGTGTTAGAGATATGAGGAAATGGAAATTCGGAAGGGCTAGTGCCCTGCTACAGTCTCAGGGGAAGTAGAACTGGAATCTGTGGCTTCCAGTTCCGAGTTAAAAATCTTTAGACTTCATGATATTTGGGGTTTGGTTTTCCTGGGCATGGCATTAAAACTTTTGTGAAAAGAATGAAGAAAGTCGTCAATACAGCGATGTTTTTTTTTTTTTTTTTTTCCCCAGCACTGGGAATTGAACTCACAACCTCGCACCTGTCAGACAGGCACTTAAGTCACTGAACCAAACTCCCAGCCCTGGTTTTTTGAAGCAGGGTCGCACTGTGTAGCTCAGGCCGGCCTTGTGCTCGCGTTGCAGCCCAAGTCAGCCTCAAACTCAAAACGGTCCTCCTACCTCAGCCTCCCCAGTGCTGGGATTAAAGGCATGCGCCACCATGCCCGGCTTTGGCCTTTTTCTGAGCCTGAGTATAAAAAGAATGCAAGTACAAATGTTACTTTAAAATAATTCTAGAACTTGAGCGGGTATAGCCGGCTGGCAGAACACATGCTTAGCATGCATGAGGTCCTGGTTCAATGCTCAGCACGAGAGGAAAAGATTCTAAAACATGCCATTCTTATCATCGTAGTCAGCAAATGTAAGAGGATAGAACTCAAAGGTAGGTATCCCTGGGCTAGTGAGCCGTGATACTCCTTTACCTAAGTCTATCAGTTTATCATGGCATCCATTTCCCCATTTGTAAACAGACACTGAAAATTATTTATGCCCTGCTTCCTGTGCTACATTTTACATAAATGCAAAAGATAAAACTGACTTTTTGAGATAACTTTGTTGGGCAGGAAATAAAGATAGGGAAACTGGAGCAAAGGATAAGATTAGCACACACAACGTATTTACCTTCTCGCCTCGCATAGGTTCGAGGGAAGAGCAGTAAATTTGGCTTTTATGCTTCTGAGCAATGAAGCAAAGGGGGAACCTGCTCAATTATAAAATTTATCTGTAAGATTAAAGCCAAACTATAAACGAAACATTTTTTGATCTGAAAGCCTGTGAACTAATTCTCCTGTAGATTCTCATAAAGAGAACATGGTTTGCTATAGTGAAAAAATACCCTTGGCAACATCGCTTACAATAGACACAAAAACAGCTTTCATGTGTCTGGTTCTTTGATATCATCAGTAAAGGCCAAGGGCATAGCATTAAGACCCCTTCTGCGAAGGGTCACTGGGAATCTGTTCTGAAGATCTCATTTTGTGTGTGGTAACAATAATGGAAACATGGTAAAACCTGAGCTTAAACTCAATTTTAGAATATATCTAAGATACCTAAAAACTTTTATAGAAAACTAAAATACAAGCGCAGGGGAAAAATAGCAGGGGATGGGGAGAGAACAATTACCACTAGAGTGCAACATAGTAAGTGGGATGTTCTTGTGACCAGGTTGACCCTTAATCAATATAGTTTGGGGGAGAAGGTTATGGAGGGTTGAGTGGCAGGAGAATTCTGTGGATAAGCAAACAGATGAAATGTGAAGGTAATTAAATAATGAATTGATATCAAAGAGCAGGGAGATTTTTGAGGTCATTTTTCAGGGCCCTGACTTGGATTTATTAATGAAATCAGTAGATTGTTTGAAGGTAGAGAATCTGTGGTTGGTAGATCCATCATCATATTAGAAGTAAGTGAATTTAAGCAGAAAAAATGAATTGAGTGAAGAGATAGTGCTAGCATGATAAAGATCAAGCGATGAAAGGTATTAACAGGGGAAACTCTATCTCCGTACTTCCCCCAGCCTTTCCATGCCATTTCCCCAATTATGCAAACATTGAGTGCCTAGTGTATGCCAGGCACTCAATCAGAAATTTGTGGATCAATCAGGCACCTGCCTAGTAGAGGAGACATGGAGGAGGGGTGCCAGACTGTGTGCGGCTGTGACAAAGTCAGGAAGTAGATCCAGGGGGGCAGGATGGCTGGGGAAGCTCAGCTTCCTGCAGGTGGGAGATGAGGAAAGGCCACAGTGAGGAGACCTAAGTTAAAAGATCAACTTTGCTGGGTGTGTCGTACAGGAGGGGCCCAGGCAGGGAAATGGACAGAACACAGGTGAGGTACGTGGGGAAGGTGTATGCAGTTTAGTCTGGATGGGGATGCTGTGTGTGGGAGGGGAGATGGCAGGAAATGAGGTGAGGGAAACACAGCTCCTAAAGGAAACTGGTAGTGGGGCCATTGCTGGATTTTTACTTCCCCTCTTAAGGGCCTGCATAATGTGACCAACTTGGCTTTACTTTTACTTTTACCTTGGTAGTACAGAAGGTCCCCAGTTTAGGAATATTCAAGTTATGAACTTTCAGACAGGAACAGACCTCATTTTTTGAGCATTTGTAGATGTGAACACATCATGGAAGTAGCTCACATGTCGGCCAAACATCGTCATGGTTGTGCTGCTGTGTGTTTACTGTACAGTGTGATGGTGTACAGTATTTTTGTGGTTTTTTATGCTTTAAGTGGTATATTTGTATCAAAAGCATATAAGACTCACTTTGTTGAACTTACGAATGGCTCCAATTTACGAATGTCCTACCAGAAAGGCAGAACAAAACTGGTTTGTAATTTGGGGACTTACGGTACTGGGGGTTGAGTCCAGAGCTTACTGCATACTGGGCACTGAGTTACATTCCCAGCTCACATTTTTTTTTTTTTTAGACAGGATCTTTCTCTGTTACTCAGACTGGCCTTGAAAATTTGATCTTCCTGCCTCAGCCTCTTGAATCTAACTGGAATTACAGGTAATGTAGCGCTATGCCTGGTAACATGCCAATTTATAAAGGTCATGCTGAAGCAGGGCCTCACATGTTTAGACACAATATTATGGTTGGAAGAGGTCGGTTTAGAAACTCTATCAGATAGTCAGCTCAGGCTACCATAACACAATGTCACAGGTTCAGGGGAGACCCAGCTTATCTGGTGGGGTTAGTTTTTGGTGAGGGCATGTTTTTGTAGCTTGCAGGCAATCACTTTCTTACTGTGTCTCTCTGTGCTCCTAGGGGGAGGGAAGAAAGAGAGAGAGAGAAAGAGAGAGAGGACAGGGGGAGGGCAAGGGGAGAGGAAGGGAGAAGGGAAGAGGAGGGGAGAGACTGAGGGAGAGGGGGAGAGAGAGATCTCTGGTGTGTCTTTTAATTAAGGATACTGATCCTAAGGACCCTGCTCTTAAGATTTCTTCAACCTTAATTACTTCCTTAAAGGCACCATCTCCAAAAGCAGCCACACTGGTGGTGGAGGGGAGGTCAAGGTTTCAAACTAAGAATTTGAGGGACAAGAGGAAATAAAAAGGATTAAGATGTGTTACGTGCCTGTTCCATCTCCTCCACGATCAAGGGGGTCATTGTATACTGCAGACATGTGCTAATAGAAAACAAAATAAAGAGCAAGGTTAGGAGTTGGGCTGGTATATAACTCACTGGTAGAGCACTAGGGACTGGATCCTTAGCAACACAAAATAAAACATAAAAAGATTTTTACAATGACAAGTCGAGTACCCATTTAAAGAAAACAAGAACTTTCACTTTTCTGATCTGCATTAATACATTGTTTATTTTTTTAAAAAAATTTTACAAATGGCAAAGGGAGGACTGGGGACACATTCATTTCATAACAGATTATTACAATTATTCAAGTAAAAGATAAGGAGGATCAGTGTGGTGGTACAGTCGTGCAATCCCAGCACTCTGGGAGGCTGAGGCAGGAGGACTGGAAGTTTGAGCTTGGCCTGTGCAATCATGTGACTTAGAAAGACCCTGTCTCAAAATTTAAAAAAAAATGAAAGAGCTGGGGATGTAGCTCAGTGGGAAGACCCTGGGTTCAATCCCCAGTACCAGAAAAAAAGAAAAAAAAAGATGACAAGTGTTGTATTGAGTTGTAGTCACAGAGTAAAGGGGAGCAGCATCGTGGAGATATCGAGGACATAAAATGGAAAGGGGAAAAGCTGGAGCCGAGTTCCGTGTGTTTTGCTGTGGCCTTCATGGGACAGACAGGAGTATTACTGACAAGAACAAGGATTGTGGGGAGTAGTTGATTTTGAGAAAAGCCAAGCAAATCAGTTTTAGGTGTTGAAGGCGAGGAATGTATGGGGCACATCAGGGGCATGTCCAATGAGTAGCGTGGGGTTGTTGGGTGTCTGGTTTGGGGAGGGACAAGCAGAGCCTCAGGTCAGGAACAGATACCCCAGCTGTGGTGGCCACAGGTACAGGCAGGGACAGGCAGGGGTAGCGTAGAGAGAAGTGGACAAGTCCTGGGGACAAATGGGGCGTGGAGGCGTCCATAACACTTGCTGTCTTACTACTTCACTCTAAACCTCGGAGGGGAAAAAAAATTCTAGAAATACTTCTGGCTTAATCATTTATGTTTTCCTGTGTCAGGCGGTCACCCTCATTCTTAATCACTTTGTCTGAGCACATCCTCACTTTTATTGCTGGCTCACAGTGGTATTTTTGCTAATAGATGAGCAGCTCCTCTGGAAGGTGCTATCACAAAGAAAGGATTGCACTGAGCAGTAAGTTTAACCTCTGGAACTCCAGCTGCAGAATGAAGTCATTTATTACAGGGGAAAATTGCTGGTTCTGAAGGAGGAGACAGATGGTTTCTCTGTGCCCTAGTTTCAATAGGGTGGTGGCCCCAGTAGAGAGCCCTGAAGAGGAGGGTCTGCCCCTGGGTCGTTGCCAGCCAATGACTTGGGGACCACCCGTGACCCTGGCTGGGACTCCGTATCAGAGTCCACCCTCTGTGGTTTAGGGGATCTGTCTCCAGCATTTTTTATGAGGGCTAAAACCTGCCAGTAGATAAAAAGCAAACTAAATAAGTTATGAGGAGAAGAGAATATTGCCAAGCTGAAGACATCTTGGATGTGAGTAACCAAGTGTAGAGGGCTTACTGCCATAGAGAGGTGGTAAGTTTTCCTTAGGTGAGTTTCCTATGCCAAAACTAGGGGGACAAGTATAATTGGCATTTCTATCCCTACACCTGGCCAGGTGATAAAAAGCAAGGGATAGAATGGGTGTGGCTGGAGTTAGGCAGTCGTAGGTGTCTACAGTCCTGGCTACCCTGGAGGCTGAGGCAAGAGGTTTGCATAAGGCCAGACTGGGCAACAAAGTGAGAGCCCTCCAACCCCCAAATCACCTCAAAAAGCTCAGAAGGCAGGGGATAGAAGCCACCGTGGTTATTTCTTATGCTTCATTGTCTCTGCTGGAGAGAGGCTTTTTGGATGGGGTCAGAGTTCTAACAAGATGCTTGTCTGAAAAACTTTTCTGTGACTACGATGACCTAGAGGCTATTTTTCATGTGTGTGTACATATGTGTGTGTCATAAGCTTGGAAGAGAAAACTTTTCTTCATGAAGCAAAATATCCATCAGTTTTATTCTAGTTGATAGTTATTATCATCTTCAATAAGTATTTCCACAGGAAGTAAAAAAAGTCATGAGGAAATTGCATGAATTCTGCAGCACACAAATATTGCAAAATTGAAAGCAAACAGGTGAGATCATTTCCACTGAACTACAGTGCCTTTGGGTGAAAGACCTTATCTGTTCGATTCGAGGGATGGATATTTTGAAACAGAAAACCAGGAATTAAACCCCACAATGATGACATGTAACAGAATGAGACCAGGGCTTTTTCCTCTCCCAGGAAGTTAAAAATACAGCTGCCGTGTAATTAGGCAAGCCGAAGGACTGCTTTCCATACCCAGAGTAATCATGCCGGGGTTGTGAATTGTCATCTTGAGTCGTGACGTGCATTTCCCTAAAAGAGGTCCCACCCACTCCCGCAGATAGCGGGAAATGTGGTTGCCCAGGGCGCATGCGTTAGAGCGGCACAAATGGAAGCAATGAGCAGGTAGGAGCTGGGAGAAGGTACCGGGGAGAAAGGGAAATACACCACTCCACAGAGAAATATTGGCATCTGTATTTCAAAGCTATCCCGCTGTGCGGGGATCTTCTGCGAGAACGAGGTGGAAATGAATCTTCAGATGAAAGAGAGACAGCCAGGAGTTGATGGTCCCGCAGAAGCAGATGGTGGAATTTGTCAGGAGCTGATGCCCTTTGCTAATTTGCAAAAATACTGTTGAGATCGTTGTGAGAATTGGTGACAAAACAGAGTTGTACCAATGTATCCATAAATGTATACGGTAAGATTTTCCTGCCCAAAAGGAGCCTCTCGAAAAGGAGCTTGCCTTATACTAAAGATCTTATTCCATGATCTTGAAATTTATTTTAAGCAATAAATTATTTTTGGGAAGTCATAAAAGACTCAATCTTTGTGTCTCAAACTACTTTTGGAAAGTTATTGAGGTATCACTTAACTGAATTAGAAATAAAGAAGGCTAAAATATTTTACATAGGCTTAAAAAAGAATTTGTCCCTAAGAATAGGATCTCATAATCATTGTTTGACTGTCATTATAAATCACTCTCCTCTTTTTTTTTTTTTTTCCTCCAGTACTGGAAATTGAACCTGCTGCCTTTGCACTGAGCTACCCAACTCCCCATTTTTTTTGGTACTGAGGAATGAACTCACAACCTCAGGCTTCCCAGGCAGTAGTTGTGCCATTGAGCTATATCCCTGGCACCCCCAACCCTTTTCAAAAAGTTTTTATTTGCAGGGGGCTCTCTCTAAATTTCCCAGGAGAACTTTGATCTTGCCTCATCCTTCCAGAGTGCTGGGATCACAGGTGTGTGAAATCACACCCCGTTAAACCAGTCTTTTCAACTAAAGCAAGCTCTGTGAAGACTTTCTCAACTACACAACTGTAAAAAGAATGGATAATAGCGCCATGTTTTGTCAATAGTATTTGGGATAAAATTTCTGATGTTGGTTCTGATGAGCACAACAGGAGGTATGTCTGAAATGATCTAAATGATAATAAAGATGATGACCTCTGAAGGAAGCAGACAAATGAATCATAGTGACTATGGGAGAAAATAGTGACTAAGGGAGAAAATAGCTAGATGTGGTGTTGTGCATCTGTAATCCTAGCTACCCAGGAGGCTGAGGCAGGAGGATTTTAAATTCCAGGCCAGCATGGGCAACTTAGCAAGATCCTATCTCAAAATTAAATAAATAAATAAATAAATAAATAAAAAGAGCTGGGGATGTAGTACAGTGGTAGAGCACCTTGAGTTTGATTCCTAGTGAGAGAGACAGACGAGGAGAGGGAGAGAGAGATAGAATTTTGATTGTTTAATAAACTGCATGTGACCAGAAAAAGAGAGGATTTCTAAGTTATTATTTCTACATTTATTCATGTGACTAAATCATGTAACCACAGTGAAAAAATAGACATATGCTCTAAAGATGTATGTATTCAACTTGGTCAAAAAAAATTTTTTTTTTTTTTTTTGCGGCACTGGGGATTGAACTCACAACCTTGCGCTTGCCAGGGCAGGCGCTTAAGCTGCTGAGCCAAACTCCCCAGCCCTGGTTTTTTGAGGCAG
>RJWM01043972.1:0-13512 GCA_004363535.1 Dasyprocta punctata | reverse complement strand
AAATCCAACACCCATTCATGATCAAAACCCTGCAGAAAATCGGAATAGATGGTCTCTACCTCAACCTGATAAAAGCCATATATCATAAACCAACAGCCTACATCTTACTAAATGGAGAAAAACTGAAAACCTTCAACCTAAAATCAGGAACAAGACAAGGATGTCCATTATCACCACTCCTATTCAATATAGTTCTGGACATATTAGCCAAAGCATTTAGACAAGAGAAAGAAATAAAGGGACTAAGAATAGGAAAGGAAGAAGTGAAATTATCATTATTTGCAGACGATATGATACTCTACATAGAAGACCCCCAAAAATCCATTAGAAGACTTTTAGAAGTAATAACTAAATTTAGTAATGTAGCTGGATACAAGGTGAACACTCAAAAATCAATAGCATTCCTGTACACAAACAACAAAGTCACTGATAAAGAAATAAGGGAAACCACACCCTTCACTATAACATCCAAAAAAATTGAAATACTTAGGAATCAATCTAACAAAGGAAGTAAAAGATCCATACAGTGAAAATTACATTACTCTAAAGAAGGAAATCGAAGATTTCAGAAAATGGAAAGATATTACATGTTCATGGATAGGAACAACAAATATCGTGAAAATGGCCATTCTCCCAAAATTATTATACAGATTCAATGCAATCCCAATGAAAATACCACCTGACTACCTCACAGAGCTAGAGAAAGCATTCCTAAAATTCATCTGGAACCAGAAAAGACCTAGAATAGCAAAGGCAATTCTGAGCAACAAAGGGAAGGCAGGAGGCATCACAATCCCTAACTTGAAACTATACTACAAAACTACTGTGATAAAATCAGCATGGTACTGGAATCAAAATAGACCTGAAGATCAATGGAATAGATTAGAAGATACAGCCACAACTGCAAACACACTCAGCCACCTCATCTTTGACAAAGGGGCCAAATATGTACATTGGAAGAAAGATAGCCTCTTTAACAAATGGTGCTGGAGAAACTGGCTTTCTATGTGCCATAAACTAAAACTAGATCCATGCCTATCACCATGCACTAAAATAAAGTCAAAATGGATCAAAGATCTGAATATAAAAGCAGAGACACTAAACTTACTAGAAGACAGAATAGGTAAAAATCTCGATGACATAGGACTAGGCAGAGAGTTCATAAACAAAAACCAGATTGCATGGGAAACACTTCCCAGAATCAACACCTGGGATCTCATCCTACTAAAAAGTTTTTGCATGTCAAAGGAAATCTCCAGCAGAGTGAAAAGAAAACCCACTAACTGGGAAAATATCATAGCCAATTGTCCATCAGACAAAGGACTTCTATCTAAAACATAGAAAGAATTAAAAGAAATCAGGCCCCTAAAATTCAAGGACCCAATCCAAAAATGGGCATCTGAGATGAATACACACTTCTCAGAGAAAGAAATACAAATGGCAAATAAATATGTGAAAAAATGTTCAACATCAATGGTCATTCGGGAATTGCAAATTAAAACAACATTGAGATTCCATGTCACTCCAGAAAGAATGGCCAAGATTAAAAAATCAACCAACAACAAATGCTGGAGGGGCTGTGGGGAAAAAGGAACTCTTCTCCACTGTTGGTGGGAGTGTAGACTGGTGCAGCCACTGTGGAAGTCGGTGTGGAGATTCCTCAAGAACCTGGGATTAGAGATCCCATTCAACCCAGCTATCCCACTTTTGGGCATTTTCCCAGAAGAATTGAAAACATCATACCACAGTGATACCTGTGCACCTATGTTTATAGCAACCCAATTTGTAATAGCCAGATCTTGGAAACAACCTAAGTGCCCATCAATCAAAGAATGGATAAAAAAGATGTGGTATTTTTATATAATGGAGTACTACTCAGCTATTAAGAAAGATTGCATTGAGACTTTTTTTGTTTGTGTGTGTGGCACTGGGGATCGAACTCACAGCCTCACACCTGCCAGACAGGCGCTTAAGCTGCTGAGCCAAACTCCCGGCCCTGGTTTTCTTGAGGCAGGGTCGCACTATGTAGCTTAGTCTGGCCTTGTGCTCACGTCGTGCATTGAGACTTTTGTAAGTAAATGGTCACAACTTGAGACCATACTCGTAAGTGAGATAAATCAAGCCCACATGTGTAAGTACCATATTGTCTCCCTAGTGTAAGAAATGGAAAAGTATATATGATCCAAAATCAATAATAAATACTATGTAAGGGTAAAAAACAGCTCAAAGAGCATAAGTAACTGGGAAGGTAAAAGGCAGAAAGAGAAAAGGGAAGAGGAAAAGATATAAACCTGTATATATGTATATGTAAGATAACTAAAATGAACACATTGTTGAGTCTATTCATTATTGAGAAAGAACAATTAATACTCATATGATTAGATTAATTTTACATGTCTATATCTGTTAATGTAAGTAACCATTTTAAAGATAATGATACGCAATATTGCAACCATTGTCAAGTTTCTATCACCCAATTTTGTAAACCTCCAATGTTACTGTAGTGTATTTACTCTAGTTGTTTGTTTGTCTCTTTTGCTTGTTGTTTTTGTTTTATGTGTCTTTTTTTTCTGTTTTTCCTTCGCTAAAATAAAAAAAAGGGTAATAGCTAAATCTTCAGAACAACACAAATGCCCATCAACCAAGGAATCGATAAAAAAGATTTGGGTTATTTATATAATGGAGTACTACTCAGCCATAAAGAAGGATAAACTGGAGACTCTTATAGGTAAATGGATACAACTTCAGACCATACTCAAAAGTCAAATAAATCAGACCTACATGTGTAAATATCGTATTGTCTCACTAGTGTGAGATAATAAACAAGTAAATAAGATCCAAAATGTACAATACATATTGCAAATTAGGAAGAAACAGTTCAAAAGAAAAGACAAGCCGTGATGGGGAAAAGAGGAAAGGAAGAAAGGGAAAAAAATTGTATCTCTTTCCTTTTAGATAGTTTCTTTCCATTTTGCAACATCTGTTGTACATTTTTTATTTTATTTACCCTTTCAACTTCTCACACTAAGGAGACAATATGATGTCTGCACATGTTGAGGCTGATTTATTTCACTTGTGAGTATGGTCTTGAGTTGCATCCATTTACCAATAAAAGTCTCGTTTATTTTTCTTTATGACTGAGTAGTACTCTATTGCATAAAACGACCATCTTTTTTATCCATTCCTTGGTCGATGAGCATTTGGGTGGTTCCAAGATTTACCTACTACAAATTGTGCTCCTATAAACATGAATGTACAAATATCACTGTGGTATGATATTTTCAATTCTTCTGGGAAGATACCCAGAAGGGAAATAGCTGGGTAGAATAAGACCTATAACCCAGTTCTTTTAGGAAACTTCACACTGATTTCCACAATGGTTGTACCAGTCTACACTCCCACCAACAGTGAAAAAGGGTTCCTTTTTTTCCACAACCCCACCAACATTTGCTATTGATTGATTTGTTGATGATAGCCGCTCATTCTGGAGTGAGATTGAATCTCAGTGTTGTTTTAATTTTCATCCCTTGATTAACCAATGATGTTGAACAGTTTTTCATATGTTCATCTGCCATTTGTATTTCTTCATCTGAGAAGAGTATCTTGATCTCAGATACCCATTTCTGGATTGGGTCTTTGAATTTTAAGAGTCTGATTTCTTTCAATTCTTTATATGTTCTAGATATAAATCTTTTGTCTGAAGGATAGTTGACTATAATTTTTTCCTACTCTGTGGGTTGTCTTTTCACTCTGTCGATAATTTTTTTTTGTTTTGTGAAGCTTTTTTAATAAGATGAGATCCCATTTGTTGATTCCTTGTAGGATTTCCCATTTGGACTGGATTTTGTTCATGAACTCTCTGCCTACACCTATATCTTCAAGGATATTGTTCATGAGCTCTCTGCCTACACCTATATCTTCAAGATATCTACCTATTTTGTCTTCCAGTAGATTTAGTGTTTCTCCATCTATATGTTCTGCCTTGGTATGCCACTCAGAACATGGTAGAGTCCCACCCAATAACCTCCAGTAGCTGGGGAGCTTTGGAGGACAATGTGGAGTGTGCTGAAGGCCCGCCCAGCATACTCCCAACATTTGAGGAGCCTTCAAGGGCTACTAGTGATCTGGTAAGTCCTGACTAATGAAATCCACTCAACTGGGGAAACTTTCTGCAGTAGGGACAGATATCCTAAACCCAGGAAACAACTGAAACCTTGCACTCAGCTTTTCTAGGGGAATATAGGAAAATGACAAAATGCAAGAGCAAAATGCAATCTCAAACCTCCAGCCCATCCCAAACAAGGCTAGGAGACATGGACATAGAAGGAAATGAAAACCATACACCTAAAATTTCTGAAACAATAGCAACTGAAGTACAGAAACAAGTCCATGAAACTGGAAAAAGAACTCAGATCAGAAATAATTCCCCAGGGAAAAGAAGAAATGATAAACATAGTAAAAGAAATGCAGAGCACATCGAACACATGGAAAGAAGACATAGTTAAAAAAAAAGGAAGAGTACTGCAAAAAGACAGAAACCTTGAATGAACAATATAAGAAACAAACAGAATGCATAAACAGATTCAAAGAGATTTCCAGGAAATCAAAATCTCCATCGAAAGCTGGCAAAACCATCTCAGTGAATGTGAAGATAGACTTTCAGACCTCAAAGACAAGATTGCAACTAGTGAACAAGAAAGGGAAGATCTTTTAAAAACAACAAGAAATCAGGAGCTAACAAGTCAACAGTTGCAAGATGATGCAAAGAAAGACAATATAAGATTGATAGGTGTCCACAAAAAAGAAGGTGGCAGCACAAATAATATCAAAACATTATTTACAGAAATAATAGCCAAAAATTTCCCAAACATGGGAAAGGAAACTGACATACAGATAAGCAAAACATGTCAAATTTTAATTAGCCATAACCAAAATAAATCTACACTCAGACATATAATAATCAACATCCCAGAAATTCCATATAAGAACAGAATATTAAAAGTTGTTAGAGAAAAGAGACAAATCACCTATAGGGGAAAGCCCATCAGAATCACAGCAGACTTCTCAACACAAACAATGAAATCAAGAAGAGTATGGAGTGAAAGACTTCTAGGTGTAATAACCAAATTCAGTAATGCAGCTGGCTACAAAACCAGCACTCAAAAATCAATACCATTCCTGTACACAAACAATAAACTCACTGAGAGAGAAATAAGAGAAGCCACACCCTTCACAATAGCAACCAAAAAATGAAATACTTAGGAATCAAACTAACAAAGGAAGTAAAAGATCAGTATAATGAAGGAAGTGAAAATTACAATACTCTGAAAAAACAAATCAAAGAGGATCTCAGAAAATGGAAAGACATTCCTTGTTCATGGATAGGAAGAACAAACTTTGTGAAAATGGCCATTCTCACAAAACTATTATACATATTTAATGCAATTCCAATCAAAATAGCATTAGCATACCTCACAGATCCAGAGAAATTCTTCCTAAAGCTCATCTGAAACCAGAAGATACCTAGAATAGCAAAGGCAATTCTGCACAATACAGAGGCAGGAAGCATCACAATCCCTGACTCACAGTTATACTACAAAGCTACTGTGATAAAATCAGCATGGTACTGGAATAAAAACAGACGTGAAGATCAATGGAATGGATCCAAACATACAACCACAACTACAAACATACTTTGCCACCACATCTTAGACAAAGGGGCCAAACATGTTCACTGGAAGAAAGATAGTCCCTTTAATAAGTGGTGCTGGAAAAACTGGCTTTCTATATGCCAAAAACTAAAATAAGACCCATGCTTATCACCATGCACTAAAGTCAAAATGGATGAAAAATCTAAATATTAAAATCTTCTGGAATATTAAATCTTCTGGAAGACAAAGTAGGTAGAAATCTTGAAGATACAGGGGTAGGCAGAGAATTCATGAGCAAAAATCAAACTGCCTGGGAAATACTTCCCAGAATCAATAACTGGGATCTCATCTTATTAAAAAGTGTTTGCATGTCAAAGGAAATCTACAGCACAGTGAAAAGGAAACCCATGAATTAGGAAAAAATCTTATTCAGACAAAAGACTTCTATCTAGAACATATAAAGAATTAAAAAAAATCAGACTCCTGAAATACAAAGACCCAATCGAAAAATGGGAATGTGAAATGAATACACACTTCTCAGCTGAAGAAATACAAATGTCAAACAAATACATGAAAAATGTTCAGCATCATTGATCATTAGAAAAATGCAAATTAAAACAACACTGAGATTCCATCTCACTCCAGAAAGAATGACCAGGATCAAGAAGAATGGCCAGGATCAAGAAAAACATCAATAACAAATGCTGGAGAGGCTGTGGGGAAAAAGGAACCCTCCTGCACTGTTGGTGGGAGTGTAGACTGGTGTAACCACTGTGGAAATCAGTCTGGAGGTTCCTCAAAAAGCTGAAATTCAAAGTCCCATTTGACCCAGCTATTCCACTTCTGGGCATATTCCCAGAAGAAATGAAAATGTCATACCACAGTGATATATGTGCACCCATGTTTATAGCAGCACAATTTGTAATAGCCAAATCTTGGAAACAACCTAAATGCCCATCAACTGAGGAATGGATAAAAAAGGTGTGATACTTTTATACAATGGGGTACTATTCAGCTATAAAGAAGGATCACATTGAGGCTCTTATAGGTAAATGGATGCAACTTGAGACCATACTTATAAGTGAAATAAATCAAACTCACATGTGTAAATACCACATTGTCTCCCTAATGTAAGAAACTGAAAGAGTAAATAAGATACAAAATCTTCAGTAACTATTATTGAAGGGAAGCAAACTGTCCAAATGGGAAAAAATAAATCAGATAGAGAAAAGGAGAAAAGAAGAAAGGTAAAACAAAAAAGATATAAATTTGTACATATACACTTAAGATAACTAAAAGGATTATACTACTAATTCTATTAGTTCTTGGAACAGAACAGTTAACATTCAGAAGGATTAGATCAATTTTGCAAGTCTATATCTGGTAATCTGAGTAACTCTTTTGAAGATAACTATGCAAAATAACAACTTTAGTTATGTTCCCACCATCTTGTTTTGCAAGCCTGTATTGTTACTGTTTTGGGTTCTTCATTATTGTTATTTATTAGTCTCTTTTGTTTCTTGTTTTTCTTGTAATTTGTTGTGTTTTGTTTTGTTTTTCCCTGGAATACAGAAAAGATAGATGTACATGTAAAGGCTTATACATGCTTAGAATTTCTCCAAAAGGGTTTACAAGAATTGATTTTATTATGTGTAAAAGTGTGAACAGCTATTTTGAAGAGAACAAGAGACATTACAGTAGCCATTGTTAATTTGCCTATTGTCTGGTTTTGAAGGACTGTAATGTTTTCATTCTTTTGTTTTTATCAGTTTTATACTACTGTGTTTTTTTTAATTCATTGTGTGTGAAGATATGGACAAGTATTTCAAAGAAAACAAGAGACATTATGGGAGCCACTGCTGATTTCCAGTTGTCTTGTATTGAAATCCTGTGTTGCTTGCATTGTTTTATTCTGATGTGCTTTGTTCTGTTCTGTTTTGTTTTGTTTTACTCTCTTTAAAATAAAAAAAGAAAAAGAAAAGGAAATTAGATTCAAATAATAGAATGAAAAAAATAAAGATCAAAGTGAAATTCAATGAAACAGAAAAATATGACTGAACATGAAACTAGAAACTGTTACTTTGAGATCAGTAAAGCAGGCCTAAATCTGTCCAGGCTGTTCAGGAGAAAAGACAAAGGAAACAAATTGCCAATATCTGGGATGCAAAATTCATAGGTCTACAGAATCACAACAAATATCTGCACGAGTGCTCCCTATGTGCAATAAGCAAAGTATTTCTGATCTCAATATTTACTTTCAACATTGTACTAAGTCTCTGGTTGATGCAACAGGAGATGCAGGAGAGATTAAATGACTATTCAGGTGACGATAACAACTTGCAATATATTAACTAGTGTTAATTTCCTATTATTTTGCTTTGAAATTCTACATCATCATTTTTATTCTTTTTTGCTGTTTTTTCAATAAAAAAACATATTAAACTTTTTTATTTCAAGATGACAAGATCATTTATGAGAAAATCTTATGAAATTTATAACAGCTGCTGAAACTGTTTTAAATTTAGCAAATTTGTAGAAAATGGTGTCATTATATAAAAATCTGTAACCTAGCTACACATAAATGAAAATTGAAATAAAAAAATAATTTTAAATACGATATTTGCAATAGAATAAATAATATTAATTGCTTAGGAAAGAAGCTGACAACAGATGTGTCAGATCTCATCTAATACAAAGAATACTGCTGAGAGAGTTTAGGAAAGATATAAATCAATGAAGATACACACCATGTTCATGGAACAGAGACTCAATATCATTAAAACATAAATTCCATTTAATCTAGAAGTCAATTTTAACCCCAGTCAAAATTATAGCATATGTCTCTGTAAAAAATGACAATATGGTTGTAAAATTCATATAGAAGTGTAAAAAATCAGGAATAAGTAAAAAAAATGAAAAAGGAACAATATTGGAGGACTAAGAATACTCTATTTAATACATATTCAATTTTCCATTGAATTGTGTTTGTATCTAAAAGTGTCACAATCAGTTGTCCATGGATGTGTGAATTCAGTTCTGAATTTTTAGTCTATTCCTTTAATCTAGTTCTCTTTATGCCAATACCTGACCTATTAATAATTGTCAGTTTACAATATGAAACCTTAAAGAATAAAACATTAAAATATTAGGTCAGTGTATCTCAATTATTTTAAATTTTATGACAATTTAGAGAGCCACTGGTAAGTACAATATCATAGAACTATATGTAAAAGAAAAAAAACTAGGGATTAAAAACTGTAAGCTGGACATCAGTAGAATTTTAAAGATGAGTCACAGATTGAGAGAATATCTTTTTAAAGCATGTATTTGGTAGAAGACAAATATTCAGAATACAAAACTATTAAAACACATTAGTAAAAAAATAAAATCCCCAGTATTAAGTGAGCAAATATGCAAACAAAAATTTTACTGAAGAGTATATTAGTATGTACTAATATCATCAACAGATGTATGAATAAAGAAAATGTGTCATAATTACAGATTGAAGTACTATACTGCCATAAAGAAAGATAAACTTCAGTCATTTGTAGGAAAATGGATGCATCTCTGTCCATTATGTTAGATGAAATAAATCAGATACACAATTTTAAATATTACATGGTTTCTCCTATATGAGGAACAAAGAATAAATAAAAGTTATAAAATAGGAAGTAGGGAGACACATCTTTCTCAAAAGGAAAACAGATCAAGAAATGGAGGGAAGGAAGAGAAAAGGGAATAAAAATCTAATTAAAATGTAGCATGTACATTATGTGCTGAAAACATGTACTACAGATAAAAAATTACAAACAAAGTCGAGTATTCGAAAGGCAAGTTAACCTGGGAGACATATTAACACATCTAAAAGACTGACAATACCCAGTATTGGGGACAAAGCTGTAGAGAAACTGGAGCTTGAGCAATGTAAAACAATATAGTCACTTTAGAAAATACTGTGGAATTTTCATAAAAATTAAACATACGCCTAAAATTGAATGGAATATTCAGCTCTTAGGCATTTACTCAAGAGATGTAAAAGCATATATGCATACAAAAACTTCCGCCTGGATGCTCTGAGCCATTTTATTTATAATAGTCAAAATATAGAAATAACTCGTGTATCCTTAAGGAAATGAGTGAATATATTCTATCATAGCTCTGAAATATTACCTATCAACAAAAAGAAATGAAAATCAATTCATGCTAAAATATATATGAATCTCAAAGTGAATATGTTTTGTATGAAAAGTCGAATACAAAAGATACAAGCATACTATACGATTCCATTTATTAAAAATTGTGGAAAATCCAAATTCAATTACAAAAAAGAAAGCCACTAATATTTCAGAGGTAGGCAAAGATTTCTTGTAATGAAATATACTGAACACAAAAGTCATGAGAGAAACAAAGGATAAATTGGACCCCATCAAAATTAATTTTTTCATTCTAAGACAACATAGTACAGTAAATACATAAGCTAAAAATATTATAGGCATTGTAGATCTTATTATAGACTGAGGGGGCATTTTCTTCGTAATAATTCCTACAAATTGATTAAAAAGGCAAACAATTTTTGAAAATCAACAAATGGCACCTTAGCTTAGGAGATAAACACTACATGAGAAAATGTTCAACATCACTGTAGGAAAGTGAACTGTGGTCGTCCAGAAACTGTCTGTGCTCTACTCACTGGAGTGCTTAGGTTAAGGATCCTGCAAAAGAGATCTTCTGTGACTGTTATGTGGGTCATTAATCCAGTGAAAAGCTTCCTTAAATAGACTCTCAAAGAAATGTCAGAAACAGACAAGGAATATGTGAAGATAGGAAGAAGAATTGGGGGTTACTAGATTACAAACATAGGGATGCCTGGAGTCACCTGAAGCTAGACCCTCCAGAGCAGTTACAACTCTACCAATACCTTGGGTTAAGACTTTTGGCACCCAGAGCAATGAAAGGTTAAATTTCTGTTATTTTAAGCCACTAAGTTTATTGTAATTTGTCAGGGTAGGAAAGGAACACAGTTATGAAGAAAACACAATTGACACCACAGCATGATACCAGCACCACCTTCCATAATGGCAAAAATGAAAAAGTGATGATGGCCATCACTGGAAACAATTTGAGCAAACAAAGCTTTGCACATTGCTGATGTCAGTGAAAAAAATTATACTACTTTTTTGTTGCTGTTTCGTGGTATAATATAAACACTTTTTCATTGTTGGAATTATTGTGCATCTTGACAAATGTGTGAGCTACCCAGATATCTGTATTTGTCAAATGGTCAGCAGTCATCAAATCAGACGTGTAGAACTTAGAACTTTTACTGTATTTAAATCATACCTTTATAAAAACAAACAAAAAGTATGCTACCAAAAATAATTGATGGCTATGAAGGTGTGAAAAGAGGTAGCCTCTGTAAATTGACTGGACAAGATCATGAGGAAACTTTGAGAAATGAGAAGGACATTTCTTCAGTTGGATTTGACTTGAGATTACTTGGGTGTATATATTTGCTAGAGCATATCAAGCTGGATCCTGACCAACACAACATTGGACTCTAGGTAAGGTATACATCAACTTTTAGAAAATAATATTTTGAAACAACCAAGATTCCAAGTATAGAGAAAAAACAATCAACTAAAAATGTTAGAGAAATACTTTCTATCTGCAAGTTGGTGATGCTGTATAACTACTATGTAAAGAGAAGGGCAAGTTAGAAGAGGTGAAGTCTAAAACTGAAGCAGTTTGAAACCTCACATAGTTGGGAAATAGGTATACTGTGGCAGAAGTGGCTAAAATGTTACTAGAAGAAAAGCAACCCAAAAAGAAGATCCACTGTGTGATGACAATTGTAGCACTGTGTTTAAAACTGAGAAACCTCAAACAGTTGTGGAAGATTGACCTGCAAATTCAGCTTCAGGCTAATTTATCAAGGGTTTTAAATTTGATACTCCAGAGATTGCACATATTCACAAATCACCCACCCAGTATTTCTCCTCAAATTCAGTTTTTGAGCACCTCCAGTGAGATCTTTACTCAATGGCACCATCCATAAATAAGGGGAAAAAGAGATTTTGACTGTCATGTCATCAAATCTCTTGTGGCAGAGGCTGTGATCTCAGATTTCCAATGACTGCTGAGGAAGAGAACACATTTGGCATAGGATTTAGCACATACATGTACATTCACTCTATCAATTGTGCTAACTACAACCAAGTGTTAAATTTTAAAATAATCATGCTGTGTAGGGGAAAGGAGAAAAAACAATCTGGAAAATGAAAGCAGGATCAGTGAGACGAGTTAGCATGAGGCAGTTTTTGCACAAATCATAACAGCCTAACCTAGTATGAGGGCAACTGGGATAGAGTGAAAGGCACAAGTTTAAGAAATATTAGCAAATAGAATTCATGATCTGTGCAGAGTAAGGATAGGTGAAAGGAAGCCAAAATAGTTAATAATTACTATTAGTTTTTTATCTTAGTTGACAAGTACCTGATAGTGTTGCTTGCCAAAATTGGAAGTGTGTGTGTCTGTTCACATACTTTCATGCACATTTGCACAGAACTTTTAGAGAATTAGTTTAATTAGAGAAAAATTGAGTTGGTGGCACTTTTATAATGTGAAACTAGATACTATAATAAACAGTGAGAATATGAGTATGTAGTTTAGGAAACAAGTCGGAAGTGAAGATCTAGGTTTGGGGTCATCTATAAACAGGAGTCAGCGTTTTCATAAATATATAATCCAAGATCTAAAATAAGAGAACTGCGTTTATCCTTTTGAACAACAGATGGCAGTAAAGTAAAAAGAAAATGTTTCTCCCAACTCTAGTAAATGAGAAGGGAACAGTCTTTGACCTTGAACTCTGCATAGACGGATTTTTTACTGTAAACAGTTGCTTTGAAAGATTATGGCTCAAGCAATAGCTCTAGCTACATAGAATAGTGATACTTTACAATTTTTTTCATTTTTTGTGTTACAGGCCATTGAACCCAGAGTCTTCTCCCTGAGCTACATCTTCAGCAGCCTGTTTTGTTTCCTCAGAGGAAGCTTGCTAAGTCACTAAGCCGCTGAGGCTGGGGTGGAAATTTTGATCCTCCTGCCCCTGAGTCTCCCAAAGTGCTGGAATTATAAGCATGCGCCACTATGTCCAGCTACTTTATGATTCTTTTACTTGAAACTTACTCATTTAAGAACTTAAAATCTAAAAAATTCATTTTTCTATTGTTTGAGTGAAGAAAAACAAAACAAACAAAAACTACAACAACAACAACAAAAAAAATGACATATATAGTAAAAACAACAAGCAAAAGAGACAAGCAAGCAACTAGAGTAAACACACAACATTGCAGGTTTACAAAACCAGAAGATAGAAGTTTGACAATGGTTGCAATTTGCGCATTGTTATCTTTAAAATGGTTTCTTACATTAACAGATATAGACATGCAAGATTGATTTAATCATATGAGTATTAATTGTTCCTTCTCAATAACGAATACATTGAGCAGTGTTCTTTTTAGTTATCTTACATATACATATATACAGGTTTATATATTTTCCTCTTCCCTTTTCTCTTTCCCCCCATTCCCTTCCCAATTATCTTTGCTCTTTGAGCTGTTCTTTACCCTTCCATAGTATTTATTGTAGGTTTTGAAACATATATACTTTTCCATTTCTTACACTAGGGAGACAATACGGTATTTACACGTGTGGGTTTGATTTATCTCGCTTATGAGTATGGTCTCAAGTCGTGACCATTTACTTACAAAAGTCTCAATACAATCTTTCTTAATAGCTGAGTAGTACTCCATTGTATAAAAATACCACATCTTTTTTATCCATTCTTTGATTGATGGGCACT
>RJWM01043971.1:0-13513 GCA_004363535.1 Dasyprocta punctata | reverse complement strand
TATAAAGGCACAAGATAAACATTACCATTCCAAAAGTTACAAATAGGGGAATACAAAGCATTGGAACCAAAGCAAGTCCAAAATCCAGCAAGGGAAACACTATGTCCTGGAGGTCTATGCTCAGCATCTGAAACAATCTGGTTGCAAACTCCAAAAGGCTTGAACAATGCTACCCTGTGGCACTTCCAAGGATTTTAACTTCCATAGCTTTCCTTGAATGATCCATGTTCCTGGCTTTTCCAAATTTTTGGGTTTTCCATTGCACCTTTGGCTTCATCCTTATGACTTTACATATTGTCCTCTGAAGTCAGGGCAGAAGCAAGTTTTCTTGCACTTAAAACCAGTGCCATGTGGATGCAACCAAGTGCCAAGTGGATGCTCTGCTGCCAGCTGGAGCAGTAGCCAGGCTTTCCTGTTTCTTGGCTGTAGGGTCGACTGCCTGGTTCACTGAGCTCTCTGAACCCGATTGGGAGGTAAAGCTTCTCTATGTCTCCACCATTCTGGAATCTGGCATGGTCACTGCCATTTTGAAACCTGTGGCCTCCATTGCCACTCTAGAACATGGTGCTCTGTGGCTTTTTCTTCTGAGCAAACTTTCACTTTTGAAGGCCTAAGGCTGCAAAGGGTGGAGGCTGCTGCTTCCCGTGATGCTCCTGGGCCATCTTTTTTATTTCTCTGTTCCTTCTCAGCAATCAAGGTCTCAGCTCTATCTTCAGCATGCTGAGCTCTTTGCTCTTGATTGGCAGCATAAATCTGGCTAAGGGCCACCAACAATAACCCTGCCACCATTTCAACATTAGATTGCCTTGAAATTTATTTTCCCAGACCAATCTATTGGTCTTAATCTCAGTCTCAGGCAGCGTGTCTGGGCATGGGCAGAATGCAGACAAACTTTCCGCCAAGCTGTAACACACATCTTGTGAAGTCCAACAACAAATGTACTCCTTCTCCCCAGCAGAAACCTCCCAAGCCTTGTCTTTACCAGCAGGCTTTCTATCAGCCTTCTGGTCTTCTGAGCACTGACTAGAATCTCCCATACAGAACAGCCTAAGCTGTTCCAGCTCTATTCATTTAGGTGACATGCCCAAACCTTTCCAAACTCTTCCCACAAGCCATTTCCAAAGGCTCTGAACCACATGGTCAGGAATAGTCACAGCAAGGACCCCACTCCTCTGATACCAGATTCTGTCTTAGTTACTTTTCACTTATTGCTGAGACAAACTACCTGATGCCCAGAATTAGGGAAGGAAAGGTTTGCTGATTACAGTTCTTGGGAGTTTCAGTCCATACTCAGTTGGTTCCAAGGCAGTGTGGTATGATGGGACCGCCATTTATGGCAGCCACCAAACAGCAAGGTGCATGAATGAGGCAAGAGAGAGAGAGAGAGAGAGAGACAGAGAGAGAGAGAGAGACAGAGAGAGACAGAGAGAGAGAGTAAGAGAGAGTCAGACACATTTCCCCCACCCTTATAATTGAATGTTGGCTCCACCTCTGGGTGGGTGTAGCACTCACATTGCCAGTCCTGGTGCTAGGCAACAAACCCATCACAAATGCCAGATTCATCCCCATCCAAATTATATGAGGCATTGTAGGGGGGGGACACAGGATCAAACCAATACACAGTTCCTCTAGCATTTGCTATTGGTTGATTTTTTCATGATAGCCATTCTTTCTGGGGTGAGGTGGAATCTCCGCCTTTCTTAATTTACATCTCTCAAGTAGCCAGTGATGTTAAACAGACCTGAGGATCAATGGAACAGATAATAAGATACAGAAAGAATAGGAAACACCACTCCAAATTTGAGACAATGTATGTTCCCTCGAAAAAAGAAAACCTCTTTAATAAATGGTGCTAGAAAAAATCACTTTTCACACGCCAAAGACAAACTAGACCTATGTCTATTACCATGCATTAAATTCAAAATGGTTTGAAGATCTAACTCTTAAAACAGAAACCCTAAATCTGCTGGAAGAACGAATAGGTAGAACTCTTGAAAACATAGGTGTAGGCAAAGATTTCATGAACAAAACCCAGATAGCTTGGGAATCATTACAAAGCATCAACTGGGATCTATTAAAAACAGTTTTGCACAGCAAAGGATATCAACAACAGAATGAAAAGACAAACTACTGAGTGGGAAATAATCTTAGTCAGTTGTCCCTCAGACAGAGAATGAATAACTGGAGCATACAAAGAATATGAAAAATTCAGATCTCCCAAATTTAAAGACCCAATCGAAAAATGGCCATCTGAGATGAATACCTGCTTCTCAGAGGAAGAATTACAAATGGCAAATAGATATATGAAAACATACCCCACCAGTTTTTGATGCATACTTCATACACCTTAAAACTGACTTGTTTAAAAATGAATATATTTTAGGTTTTTATTTCCATTACTAAACTGTGGAATCACGACCACTATACAATTTCAGAACTTTTCTTTTTGTGAAAGGAGTCCCTACTCCCCATCACACACTCACTACACATTAACTGTCCATTCAGCTTTTCATCAGTCTTCTGCAAGCACCACTCATTGTTCCAATTCTGGGATTTATCTACTCTGCACATTCTCCAGAGATGGTGTAATAAAGTACATGGCCTTTCATGGGTGATTGCCTTTACTTTGAGAAATATTTTCCACAGTCATCATTGATTTGGTTTGCCATCAGTACTATTTTCTTTTTAGATTATTACGTATTTGTTATACACCAGTACATACTATCACACTCTTTGTGCTTTTTTAAAAACTGAAATGGTGGTAATTTTATTCCTTTAAAAAGGAGTAAATTCTGACACATGGTATGATATAGCATGATATTGACCATACAATGCTAATAAAAATAAAGCAAGCCAGGCATGGTGGCACATACCTTTAATCCAAGCACTCAGGAGGCTGAGGCTGGAGGACTGTTGTGAGATTGAGACAAGCCTGTTTTACAAAGTGAGTTCAAGGCCAGCCTGAACTGCATAGTGAGACCCTATCTCAAAAATAGGGCTGGAGATTTAGCTCAGTGGCCTAAGTGCCTGCCTGGTAGGTGCAAGGTTGTGAGTTCAATCTCTGGTACAAATAAATAAATAAATAAATAAACCAGTGACCAAATGACAAACATGATATAATAGTTTTCATAAGAACTGTGTGCAGTGTACAAATCTATGAATAAAGGAAGTAGAATGGGGGCTGCCAGGGGTTGGAGAAAGGAGAATGGAAAACGTTATTTCAGTGTGCAAGAGGAGAAAGAGTTCTGGAGACTGACCGCCTTACAATGTAATAGACACCACATTACTGAAGTGCATGCACTTAGAAAGAGGCCAGACTTGACAACCACAGTCTTCTCAGTACAACTTGTCAGAATTCTGAAACTTATCTCAGGCCTATCTATTCTTCATAGTAAAATCCAGATTTAGAAAAAACCAAGGTAGTTTATCAACAATCTCCCATCATTTATATCCAGTCACTCTTTGTATCTGATGAGTCCCCTCATCTCCCACCATCTAACAAATGATTTCTAACCACCTTGGCTTGCCTTGCTAGAGGATTTTGATAACTGGTCCACCCAGAATCTATGTTTACTCCTGGTTTTTCCACTTAGCAACTGTTCTTTCATAGGGTCCCAACATGCTGCTCCTTGAGTGTAGAGTTGAAGTACTCATGGTATTTCCAAAGTGGAACAAAATAGTAAAATATTTAATCAAGATCCCAGAAATTCAGCACCAAAGCAATATTAAAAGCTATTAGGAAAAGGAAACAGATCACCTAAGAAGGAAAGCCCACTTAAATCACGGCTGACTTATCAACACAAACCCTCAAGTCAAGAAGAGCTTGGAATGATGTATTTCAAGTCCTGAAAGTAAACAACCTCTAAACCAGGTTGATGTACCCTGCAAAACTATCTTTCAAAATTAATGGAGAAAAAAGATGGTTTCATTGTTGAGGAGGTTAAAGTCGACCTGGGTAATAACAGCCCTCTAGATAAAGAAACCTATCACAAGGAGAAAATAATGTATAAGGATAGGTGAGTGCTGTATGTTTCAGATGAGGTAAATCCTTGTCCACCTTGAGCTTTCAGTAGCAAGAAATCTGAACTTTACTAATGGAGTTCTAAAAGGAAAATATAAAATGTAACAACTTCTTATGTATCTCAGTGGTGCTAAGCAGGACAAAGTGTGTGTTATGTAAATGATCTCATTTAATTCCACAAGCATTTTGGTACTAATAACCTCATTATGCAGGTCTTTATTTCTGAGTCACTGAGGACCTTGGGAAGCACTGCTGAACCTGTCACTGTAGGAGGATCCTCAGGGTTTAGAGTCGTGTCTCTGGGAGTCTGTTCTCTGCCTCTGGTGTCAGGAGGGGCATCAGGAAGGGCTGGGGAAGCAGCAGAATCCATCACTGCTCACCCGCATAGCTTCACCTTCTCCCCAGGCCCCTGCCTGACCCGCTTCCCCCACAGGTCACATCTATCGGGGTCACTATTCATGCTGCCCCTTGGCCTGGAGCACTCTCCCCAGAGACAGCTCCACAGTGGGCTCCTGCCCAAAGTTCACCACCCCATGCTCCCCTGCTCCCATTTCTGTCCTGTAGTTTGTGCTTCAGAGTTCTCATCTGTCACTGAGTGAGTTTGTTCTGTCTTTTCCCTTCCAAAAGCAAGGCCATGTCTGAATCCCTCATCCTGGTTTCTCAGCTCCAAGCACTGTGCCTAAAGTGCAGTAAGTGTTTGAGAAATGACAGTTGAGTGGAGTCACTAGGTGCATGTTGATTGGTCCAAAAGATGGAGATGGGCAGGGTTTCATTCAGGGTTTCATTCAGGTTCTTCCTATGCTATGCAAAACAGAGAAAGGCATCCTCAGGGCTGACTCCTAGTCGGAGTAGGGCACCTCTTTCTGAGGGCTCAGGCAGTGGGAAAAGAATCTAATTCACTTAACAGTCCTGAGTCAAACGTCTGTCAAGGAGTGTGGGGAGGGACTCATGAGGACTGGAGCGAACACCATGACCTTGAGGAAGGAGACAGGTCAGTCTTGAGCCATGTTGTATGGATTTGAAGGCTTGCAGCCCACATTGTATCCTTGGGTCTCAGTGTCCACATTCGTAAATCCAGAGTAATGCTGTCCACACCTCATGGTGCTTTTGCTGCTCTGACTGCATACAGCAGATCTGGGAAGTTGTGAGTACCTTAGAAGGTTTCATCGTGTCTTTTATGAGCTGAGGTTTTAGGCCCCTTCCAATGTCATTTCCTTAGCAAAGACCCAGCTGTCTCATTATCATACTCACAGATATCTCACAAGACACTTCTGTAATGTTCAGGAAATATTTCAATGGGGGATGCCCCAGGGGACTGAGAGAGCCTGTCTTAGGGCAAAGGTTAGGTCAGGATGTGAGAGAGTCAGCTGGAGTGGATGGTGACACCCATGAGCTCTGGGTTGGCATCCTGGATTTGCCTGAAAATTTGCTTCATTTCTCTGAGCCTCAGTTTCCCATCCCAATCTGATCTACATGAAGTAGTTGTGAAAGGGTAGAATTCAATGTGTTCTCTCCCTGAGTGCCATTTGAAGGCTTCAGGATATGTTTTTACTTTCAATCTGTTCTCACAGTGTTTTAGTCAGGGGTACAAGGGAAACAATGGTGTACAGGATACAGAATTTGTAACACTGTTTTATGATGGTCACCCAGAGTTAAACACAGAAAGTGCAGGAAAATCTGTGCACAAAACTAAACACCCAGAATATTCAACCAACAGCCTGGATCCCGCAGCAATGTCCTGCATGAGTCCAGCTAAAGACCCAGAGCCCATGCCAATCACTTCCACAAATCCAGCTGGAAATCTAAGAGCCTACAATATGAACTCATGCCAGTCAGTTTTACAGATCTGCACTGGGAAGGCCCAAGGTCAGTGGTTGAAGCTAGAAAGTCTATGCCAGCAGGGTGAATGAGCTGTGCAGTAGGTTGAGAGTTTTACATTAAAGCCAAGAATTCACACTCAAAATAAAAACCAGGGCTGCTCTGAAAAGTATCACAGCTATCCTCAGTGGCAACGTGGTCCTGAGCTCCTCTGATGATGAGACAGTAGAGTAAGGTCAGGAAGCCCAGGGTGACAAGCTTCTCCAGCACACAGCTTCCCCTCCAGAGCCAGGAAGCGATGCTCATTGTGAGGAGTAGAGCTCCCCCAAAGAGAACCACAGCCATTCTCAGCGACGAGGTCCCGAGCTCCTCCAATGATAATGGCCAAATCTATACTGGGGAAACCAGCATGACAAGCTCCTCCAGGAGAACAAATGGTTTAAAACAGCAACTCTTAAGAGAACCCGTAACACCTCGCTCTTCTTCTCCATTCCTCTATTTATGTTGGCAATGGACCATCTACACTCAGCACCATCTGATGTAATTCAGCTGGTGCTAAGTTGACCACCAGTTTTCAATCCGTAACACACAGTTTTCCACTCAGCAAGCAATCAGTTGTTACTGATAGCAGTTGAATATCATCTCTCGAAAGAAACAGTATTGACAAAAGTCAGGACCTTGAGTCAAAGTTACACATAGCCATCCATGGAGCTTCAGATGCAGCTATGGGCCAGGAAGCAAGTCTGGGTGGGGCTAGGAAGGAACTGCCCAGCCTGGATCCTGAATCCCAGTTCTGGCAGGTTTCTAGGAGCAGTGACCTCAGTGAATCAATTTGACCTTCAAATATTTCAGTTCCAGTTTGTAAAATTGTGGAGATTGATGTCTCCTGCTGGGGGCTGCCGCAGACTACAGCACAGAGGGCATGGCATCTTTCTCACACCAATCCATCACTGCAAAAAGTTTCTTTACTTCCGACTCCATTTTTTCAACAACCTTTCTTTTATGTCCCCCAAAATCTTGTGTTCTGTAGGTGATTACATCGTGGGGCCCGGCATTCATCAGTAGATTCATCCCTGGATGAATTTAGTGCAGTTAGCAAGTGGGACCTGGCAGCAGGTGAGTTGCTGGGGACTTAATCTGAAAAGCTGCGTCCTTGTCCCTGGGTCCCTCCTTGTTTCCATGCTTCCATTCACACATCATTGTGACCACTGTTTCAATCCATTCATTTATGGAACAGTTTTTATTTCATATGCATCCCCAAAGATGTAATACAAAGAAGTATAGACTCTTTGATTTAAAAAGGATACTCAATAATGAATTTAAGTATACTCTCAAATGTGTCAAACATCTGTATCCTGTGATTGATAGTGGTTTTAATAAAAAACAACTACTCAAAATTCTTAATGGAATTATTAAATTTAAAAAGTGAAAAAAATGATTCAGGAGCTAAAAGCAGGTGTGGGCATACAGTGAATTAGTTCCACATAATTTCTGTGATTTTTTTTCAGACAGATGTTTGAGAAATCTCTTAGTAGCCCAGGTTGAGGTCAAACTTGTGATCTTCAGCCTCACTGTCACAGAATGCTTGGATTACATGTGTACAGCCATGCCCTGAAGAATGCACATATATATGCATTAATATGAATTCATAGGTAGATAAATAATAAAAAAAATGACAGAGAAAACATTTCCTATCACATAATCAAAAAACCATTTAAAATATCTGAGTATTAACATGACAAGAAATTTTATTGCATTCATACTATAATGCAAGTGTACATTACACATATATAGCTGTCATTAGTAAAGTATGATTAAAGAAGGTTATGTGGAAATATGATTCTGGAATGGGAGAACTTTCTATTGAATTTCTACAAGTTCTTCCACAAATTATTCTATAGGTTCAATACATTGGCATCATATAATCAAGAGTTTTTGTACTTGTCAATGAGTAGCTAATTCTAGAATCCTAAAAACCATGTAAGACAGACAACCAAGCCACAGAGGTATTAGGTGTACAGTTCTCCAATGCACAGTCAGACTCAGGGAATGAGCAGTGGAAATTCTTGTACCAATACACAAAGAGATAAGTGTCTTCTGGGTATTTGAAAGGGGTAGCTTCCTGGACAAAATTTCTGAAACTTGAAATCTTTTCATGGTGGTGTGAAGAAACAAGAATCCCATGGAATGCATCAAGAATGAAATTTCTTCCATCCAGTTCAGCTTGCCATTGTGAATTTGTCACCCAGACTTTCCATGTCACTATGTTTTGTACTATGTTGTAGCTCACATTATTTGCACTATCAGTATCATAGTAAATAACCACCACAGTGACTGACAATGTGTCTGTGGTCAGGATATCATGCTTCTGTGCAGCTGAGAGATGTGACACAGCCATCGTTGACACTATTTTCACAAAGGCTACACAGACTCTGTTCCTGTCCATCTCAGCTCTCACATCTGAGAGGAACTGCAGACCCTTGTGGCCTTCTGTGATGAGCAGGCCCACCCAGGTCCAGTGGAAATGAAGCATCAAGGACACCACGCCAAGGGCCAAATACGTGTCCTTAGGGGCCACCTGATAGAGCGAAGGATACTTGACATGGTCAGTCAGTGTAGAATCAAATGAGCCAAAGGTAACCTTAAAGGAAGAGAAAATTGAGTAATACACTGAAATGTTGGTGGAAAGTAGAGTAGTAGTCCTGAAGTGCACTGAGTAACACCTACAAGCTGTAGAAGGAGATATGAGTTCTTCCTGTCTATCTAGACATCTCTCTCCCTCAGGAGATTTTTATAAAACTGAATGAATTACTCTGCCATTCCACAAACATATTTCTTTCCTTCTTTCCTTCCTCTTTGATCCAAAAAGAAAAGAAAAAGAATAGAAGCTGTGCATACCCCAGGATGTCTCTCTGTATGAACTCTGGTGTATTGTACCATTTGAAAGATGCTAATCCCAGTCTCATGTTAATCCTTTATGGTCCTGGTAGCTGAAGCACCAGGGATTTGCTTCCATCATTTCCTGTCCCACAAAACCTCACCTGTGGAAACCTGTAGAGCTCCAGCAGTGGTCCAATCTGAGCTGAGGTTCCCCATGGCATTTATGTCCCTACCGCTGCACAGTTGCCTTCTGTCCTACACATGTAATTAGGGGTCTCATGCTGTCCTGTGAGCAACATGAAGGAGTTTTCTAGTATTTTTGAATGACTGTAAATAAAATTATGGAACTCACGGCCCAGAGAAATGCTGGGTAAAAGATAAGGATTCCTGTTGATCTCTTCTATAGCCAAAGTGAAGGCCAGGTAGTTCTGGTAGTTGTTGGGTGTCAGCCTGCATGGACAGCACAGAAGTTCTTAGGGGAAAGACTCAATCAAAGATTGTCTTCCAATCCAGTTGATACCATTTAGGACATGCATGCTTGAGTTCATTCCATACAATCATATAAAGAAAACTATGCATGAATGTGATGCTATTAGAAGATTGACTTTTAAGGAGGTAATTGGAATGAGATGAATCATGGGGGTGAATTTCTCTTGAAGGAGCTTAGTAGCCTTACAAAATTCCCAGAAGAGCTGCTTCATCACTCTGTTGTATTTGTTACATAGTTAGCATGATCTTGCTATGTATGTCCAGAAAAAAAAATTGTGTATAGATTTCACTATGTAGGTGTTTAGAAAATGTTATATTAAATATCCTCACTGTTTGCAAGGAGAAGAATAATATATTTATTGAAGTATATATAGTATTCAGTACTAACAAGCATCCATTTTTTGCTAAATGCTGTATTTTAGGAAAAATATATTTCCTTAATATTATTATTTAAATGTATGCCAAACAAAATTGCTATCCACCATCATTCATGGGAAGCAATACTGGGGTGATGGATATATTAGTCTACTAGATTTAACTGTTAGGTAGTATAAATATTACATTGCATCCATTAATATATAAAATTGTACTTGATAACTAAAGCTAAATTTAACAATAAAACAAATTCTTTCAAGTCAAAACTTAGATTTTGCTTAAATAATAAAGCAATGAGTCACAATGAAGATGGGTGAAGGTCAAGAATACAAGTCCACTCTCCTTACTGGGTTTCATGGCGCAGACAATTGCTCCACCCTTACCTTCCCGAGAGATTTCTGTTAAGAGAACTGTAAACATACTATTGTCAAAGTCGAATCTCCTTTAAATGTTGTGGAATGAAGCTTCCTCAAGGAGCTGTATATCAAGAGCATTTTCATTAAAAAAGTTGTCAAAACTATTTCTTTTTAACATCAGAAATGCTTAGTATTGCTCTGGAGTTTCTAAGTCATAGAATAAATATTCAGCACTTTACGAGTGAAAAACACAGTTGAAGAGTCAAACAAACATTAATATTCCATTAGGAATAATTTTATTCACCTAAAAAATAAAAGAAAATTCTGGTACAGGCTCCAGACTAAAACTAAGTAAGTGAAATAACAAGCAATTTCCAATGTAAAATTGGTAAGTGCAAGTCTTTGAGAACAACATATATAGTATAGCAACAACCTTAATGAATCTTACAAGACATTTTAATGACCTAAATTCTAGAAAAGTGATAAAAGCACTAAAATAATATTTTATAAATGTTAGTATTTAAAAATTCTATCAGTGTTGCCACTATTCAAAATCATTAGAAGAGAGAATTTTTATATCAATGACAAATATTAATCAAGTACTCTGAAATTTGCAAAACCTATAAAAGTGAAATTGTTTTAGAATTTAAATGGATCCTGTGATTTAGAGAAAAAGCAACTAAAGTTACAGATGCATCAATGAGACAGTGTACAAAAAAGTGAACTCTATCTATCTATGAGTGTCTGATTTTCATTTATCCCTTTTATTTCAAGATTTGTATGAGCCGGGCACTAGGGAGGCTGAGGTAGGAGGAGCATTGTGAGTTTGAGGCCGGTTTGGACTACAATGCGAGCGCAAGCCCGGCCTGAGCTACACAGTGCGACTCTGCCTCAAAAAACCAGGGCTGGGAGTTTGACTCAGTGGCTTACATGCTTGCCAGGCAGGCGTGAGGTTGTGAGTTCAATTGCCGGTGCCGGAAAAAAAAAAAAGATTTGCATAGAAATTCACTGAGTATTAAATTGTGTTATTCATAGTGAAAACTGTTGCAAAACCTGAAATTAAGCGAGCACACACATTTACAGTACAATAAATTCCAGAGATACTAAATAGTTTTTTAAAGTAATAAACAGCACAAATACATTTTCAACATTATATATTGAGATGCATTGCAAATTGGAAAAAAAAGGGAGGTCATGGTATTTGTTTTCCACCTAGAAGCTCATATCTATTTATGGTTAATCATGATTTATTTAAAGTTTGTACAACAAGCAAGTCTAATTAATCATTTTAAAAATACTTGGTGGACAATATTTTCTTTTCCTTAGCATGCAAAACATTTTTTTTTTACAAAATAAAAGATCTTTCTTAGATAAAAAATTGATGAAGAGTAAGTCATCTAATAAAATATTCTTAAGGTAATGCATACAATATAATCAATTCAAATGTTGATAAAAGATATGCCTATATATCAATATGATGCCATTGGTTTAACCTCAACTTAGGCCAATTGTTCAATGCATAGGTTAAGGAAATATTATTTTCCTGAGTAGTTGGTTGAAAATGCCATTATTTTGTTGTGTATGTAGTTTGATATTGTGCAAAAGATACTTTAAAAAAAACACAACTTTGAACATGGCCATTATTTAGCTTTAATCTTTAGCTTTCATCACATAGCATTCCTCTAAGTATCACACATCTTTGCCTTCTTTAAATGACAGGAGGAATTAATTAGAATTTGAAACATCCCAGAATGGATGAGAATTGGACTGTGATAGTTTAAAAGGATGTAAATTATGCAGGCATAGTTATTGCCATATATATAATATACAATATGCTATATAAGGTAAATACATTTATAAAAAACAGAGACAGAATAATTCTATTTGGACTGTATTTATATTTATGTGTAGCAGAGCCAAGGTATTATCAAGGATACAGTATAAATATTATATTCACTGTATTTGCATATCTGAATTATGCAATACTTTAAAATATTAAAATTAGACATTTCAATATAAGGCTGATGTGAGACACATAAATTGTTTATGTGTAAACATTTTTATTTTCCAAAAGTTGCTTCCTTTTTCCTTCTAATTTTATCAGGAATGAAAATTCTCTTCTGAGTCCCTAAACTCTTGTTCCGGATGGATACATCAGCCTGAGTATAAAAACTCGGTACTGCAAGTGTGTTCTTTTCAGCCACAGATAGAGCTCACAATATCTGATTCCAAAACAGGGCCAACTGCAAAATCAGCCTGATTCTCTGAGCGTGTGTGGGGACACTAGAAAACAGTAGAAGAGTAGGTGGCTCACCCTGTCCTCCTAGGAATAGAAAGAAACCTCACATCCTTGAACTAGTCTTGAAATCTGACAATGCTTGGTATCTCGTCAGTTTCTCATGGCCCACTACAGTCAGATGATGTCCGATCACACTGTGGTGTCTTTAGTTAGAATCCTCTCAGGCAGATTTAAGCAGACTCTCTCATTATCCCCTGTAATGTTTCATCCAGTGACCTGTCTTTCCCTGCTTAGCCACAAACGCACAAATGCACATTCACCATTAAGAAGCCACTTAACCAAACAAACCACATTTCAGTGGATTTGCTACTAGGGTTATGTCCTGATCAAATAAAAATCCTTTTTATAATTACCAGTAAGGGAAATGAGTAATTTATCCTCTCAAAGATTTTAGGTGGTTTTGAGCAGAGTTCTCTGAGTCAAACACTCAAAATTAGTTCTGAGTTGTCACTAGTAAGAGACACTTAACAGCAGGTACCAGAATCAAACTTTGATATTAAGCACATTGGTAACACATGTCATAGAAAATGATGGAAGAAAAACATACATTCTGGGCATAAAGAGAGATGTCTATAATGCCAGTTGTTCAAGAAGCTTAAGCAGAGGTAATTCTTGAGCCCAGGAGTTTGCTGGTAGCATAGTCAGCACAGCAAGTCCAGGTCTCAAGAACTATACAAGCATGGGGAAAGTGTCTAGGAATAAAAATAAAAGCAAACATCTGGATGATATAAGGAATATGAGATAGGCAGAGACACCATCTATAGAAGGAAAAGGGTCAAATTCCTTATTCTGCTCTCCCTGTTCCCAAATAGGATGTAGCCTTAAAATGATCACAGTCACAGCAGGTTAATTCATGGGCCTGGATTTGCAAATAACAGAAGTCTCTACAACAAAGTTAAAAATGATAACACAAAGTTTGATAAAGAGTTAACACAAAAGAAAAAGAAAGCACAAAAAGTTACATTACCAGGTCAGTAGAGCTTCCACCCTGAAATTCCAATTCCAGTGCTGAGTTGTCTCTTCTTATGGCTTTCAGGGTTCTGACTGGAAAGGGCCTGGGCACAGTGTCCTTTCTATGGATGAAATTCCCAAATCCTCCAACAAATGGGGTCCCTTAAATACTAGTTGAGACAAATGTGGCAGCATCTCAAATTTCTGCAAGACCAGAAGCTGGGAGTCTGTAGCCCCCAGACCTGGCCAAGCACCTGAGGGAAGCAACATATGCATCTTCTAGACAGGCCAAAAAAAAACTCCTTGGGAGCTGACTAGGCTAAC
>RJWM01043970.1:0-13512 GCA_004363535.1 Dasyprocta punctata | reverse complement strand
TCTCAGAGTCCACCCCTCCTCCTCAGTTTCTTTCCTTCTTCTGGAAGGTGATGAGGACAGCTGAGGGGACAGTAATTAGCTAGGGGCGGGTATGTAGCTCAGTGATAGAGCACTCACCTAGCATCCCCAAGGCCCTGGGTTCTGTCCCTAGCACCACAAACAAAAATTCTAAAACCACAACCCTATCCCACTCAGAGGGAAGTGGGAGGGTGGCGTCTCCACCTCTAGTTTCTAGAACTTTCTACCCTTAATTTTTGGGGAAGTCAAAGAAGTTATAGCCTGCTAGACTTAAAGTTAGGCCCTCCCTCTCACTGCCCACGACCTATACATGCTAGATCCCTGTATCACCCCAGTGCTCGGTTTCTGTGGTGGCAATTGTCTGGGTGATACTGGCTCTTGGCTTTTTCCCTCTTTGCCAATGTCTGGAGCCGATCCTTTAGTATCCCCTTTGGGCCAAGGTTGGTTTTGTTTTTTCAGGGTTGTGAGTCAGGCAGGAAAGTCAAGAGTTCAAGTAATATAGACATTTAAACTCATGATCCTAGAGTAACTGAGCAAACAACAGCCTGCTACCAAGACTCGGAGAGGCACCCTGTGATTTCTTTTATTCTTTTTAAATGGTACTTGAATACTACAATTATCTACTTGGTATGAGGCAGGCAGAGCTGCTAGGGGAATTGAGAAGGCTTGTTTGTGACCTGCACAGCAAAGGGTATGGTTCATGTCTTTATTTTTTTCTTCTTCTTTTTCTTTCTTTTTTTCTTTTTTTTTTTTTTTTTTTTTTTTTTTTTTTTTTTTTGTTGGTTTTGTAAATGAATCTGACCACTTCACTTACTGAAGCCTGCCTAACCTATAGGGCAAGTAGAGGAGAAGAGGGAGGTGGGCTCCTAGGGTTTTGGGAAATGTGCGTAGTGTAGGGGGAGGTTGGGTAGCAGAAAACTGCTACTGGAGCATTTTCAGTATGGTTGATGCCTGGTCATTTTCTAATGGTTTCTCATCCAGAGGAGGTGGGGTTGCTGGAAGGGAGTGGGGAACTCTGAGTTCCTTGGGGCTCCCATATACAATGGCCCTGGACAGGAGAGCAGATTAGGATAGGAAAGACCTGGAGAGGGGTCCATATGTAGCAGTGGAAGTAAAAAAACAAAACAAAGCAAAAAATTCCAAATGCTGCAGATGGTAATCATGTTGGCTCTGAGGGAGATGCTAGAGGGAATGGCTGGCACTTTTTCTGACCTGGCCTGAGGAAGGATGTCAGGCCACAGGACATGTCCAGAGGTGCCTCAACACCAACAATGCTCAAGCACCTAAGGCTGGGTTGCATCTTGACAGACCAGTGTCCATGATGGAAAGAGGAGGGAAGAATATTATGCCCCTACCCAGGAAGCTTTGCCATTCAATAAACGTTCTTTAAACACTCACTTTCTGTCAAACACAGTGGGGCGCTAGGAAGCTGGAATAAGGCAGTGCCTACCATCAGGAGCCTGAAGTCTACAACGAAAGACCGATATATAAACATGTAACTGCAGCCCAGGTAAGGGGTGTGATCAACAGAGTGCTTACGAGGTGCACGAAAACCCACAGGCACGGCCCCTGAAGATGACTTGACTAAAAAGCCACTCCAACTGCTGTCTCAAGTAGGATAAGGGCCAGTCAGGGAGGAGCTGGGCAGCGCTAATAATATGACATATGCCCAAAGATGATAAAGAACACACATCCCACCGAGATGTCCAACACAAGGAGATGAGGAAAGACAGCTACCTCTCAAAGACTTACATACAACATCTAGGATCTTGGAGCAACTATTCTAGGCCAAGGAAACTCAACAATTATCACCCAGCAACACGATTCTGGGGAAAAAAGTCAAAACTCTCAGGCCAAAGGGGAAGTGAGATTTGAAACATAAACATGAGGCATTGTCCTGGCTTAAAAGTAGACAGCAGCTTTCTGAGTCAAACTCTAAAAGCCTTAAAGAGTCAGGCCTCCTGAAGCAGCAGCCACTGCCACCACTGAGTGTGAATCCAGATAATTCTGGCCACCTTTCTAATGTGTCCCTGGCATAAACATAAACACCACTCCCACACAGCACCTCGGCAGCTGGCAGACATGTGCTCTGCCTGTGAAGGTGAGGGCCGGCAGTTCTAACCAAGGGTGGAATTTGATTAGGATGGCAGAAGCGTGCAAAGAAGAAAGCCTATAAATCAGTCCCTGAAGTGGGATGGGAAGAAAGATGCCCCCAATCCCCGGAAGCAGCCCTTCCTCTCCACCTGCATGGGTGTGCAATGTCACTCTGTGGCTCTGTGCCCAGGGGAGAGGTAACACTTGGGAACCCCTGTACAGTACTACCTCCTAAGCAGGGTGGTGGCCCAGGGATACCAGGACACAGAGAGATTCATTCTTAGATCCAGCCCCGGGTCTTAAAGGAAAAAAGAAAAGAGTCCCCAAAGTGATTCATTCATCTTTAAATAGTTCACAGAAGCAGATAAATTTTCTCCTTTAGAGGAGAAAGATTCAGGACACAGAGACAGATACATTGGCTTAGGGTCACACAGTAAATTGGTGCCAGAGAGAAGCTGGGTCTCTTGTCCTTTAATGTGCTATTTCTAGAGTCTCTAACTTTTTGAGCCTACACTGAGGCCAAGAAAGGGCTTTACTCTACTTGGGGTGGTACCAGTCTGACTAGCCAGGTCCTTTCTGACCTTGAACGAAGCATTTTACCAAGGGTCTATGGAGCCAAACTCTCTCCCTGGTTGCAATTTCCCAAAGTCACTTATCTGATAAAAGGGGTGTGGGGCAGGGAAGGGAAGTCCCAGATAATGAGCATAAATATAGGATAACAGATGTACCCAGCTGCTGCTGCTGAGGAGTACAGACAAGAGTGAGGCGCCAAGCCAGGCATGGTAGTGTATGCCTGTAATCCTAGCACTTGGGAGGCTAAGGCAGGAAGACTGCCATGAGTCTGAGGCCACACTGGGCTACATAGTGAGTTCAAGACCAGCCTGAACGACCTAGGGAGATCGTCTCTCAAAAAACAAAACACCAACAACAAAAAGAGGAAGGTGCCAAATGTTCCAAATGCAGCAGAAGTTTTGCTGAGAGAAGAAGCTGCAATGAGGACCTGAGGTCCTTGGGATGATACTTCATACTGGTACTAGCATATTCTGGCCTCAGTGAGCTTGATAGAGCTCTAGCTAGTGCTTACCCCTAGGTGGGGAGTTCCCCTAGGCACATTCCCCTGCCCTGGCAGAGGGGTGCCAAGGGATTTTCTTCTCTGTTTCCCTAACCTCCAGCGGAAGTAGAACCCAGACCATGGGAACTCAGGTTGACTGTTTAACCATTAATAGCAACACTACCCCATCTATAGTAGCAGCCATCTGGGTCAAGGACTTCCCCTAGAGGCATCCTGGTTCAGCAGAAAAATTACCAGACCAAACCTACTAACCAGCTGTTGGACCTTGGACAAAACATCTAACATCACTGTGATTCAGCTTTCTCATATATAAGATGTGGATGCTGGACAAGATGCCTGTTATATATATTTTTTCCAGTTCTAAAATTGAGAATTTGATAAAAGCCCAAACTTTAATTTTCCCGAGAGTACGATGGCTGGGAGTGAGCTGTCATCACCACCCTCTGGGATCTCTCTCATTTGTCCCAACAGGCTAGCACTTATGTGCTTTGTGTCTGTACTTCACACCATGGCCCCTGTGAAACCTTCCCAGCAGCTGGCTTAGATGTCTGGTCTGTTCCTTTTCCTAGGAAACATATTTTAGACTCAGAATCCCTTTCTCTTGCAAATCTGAACTGTAGGTCTGAGGCTGAGGTGGGCAAGGATGACGGGCTCCCAGAAAGATAGGTCTGGTGTGGTACGAGCTGGCACAGAAGTGGGGCTACGGGGAAGGATTTCCCTGTGTTCTCAAACTCAGAGGGGCCCAGGGACTCTCTAGCCATGAAATAGGATCAAGCTAGCATTTCGTGATGTGGTTCAGCTCAATTCTTGGCCCTGCCTTCCCTGATCATACCAGGTTGCCCTTATGACAGAGGGAATGAAGGCCTGCAGACTGGAATTTATCTGCCAGAGTCAGTCAAGTCAACATTGATGGTGAAGTAGGGGTGGAATTTTTTCCACTTTGCCATCCCCAAGCAGGAGATTTTGAAAGAACCTCTGGCTTTCCAGCCAACACTGGGGCCTGTTTAAAAACACAGAGGACTGTCAGGCTCCAGGGGGAGGGCTCTGGTTCTGCGAAAGGCAGTGCAAAGTTTGGGGCAGTGCTGGGGTAGGAAGGACGTGAGACCCTGGCTGCCCCTTCTCAGCCTTGCCAGAAGGTGGGCAACACAGGCCTGCAAAAGGAAGAAAGGAAGCCCCTTGACGCTTCCTCCCCGAGGTAAGGGGGAGTGATTTGGGTTTTTCCTCCCTTCCTCTTCTTTCTTTCCAGTGGGGCCTCCCAGGACGCCAGGCATGAAAGTCCCCAATCCTGAACATGCTAGCACCAGAGGGCTGCTTTGCCCCAACTGGAAAACCGGCCCCTCCCCCAACACACTTACTTGGCCTGGCGCAGTCACCTCACCCTTTCTGAGCCGCTTGCCCACCCCCTCGGGCGCCCCCTCCTGAGCCGGTGGCACCGCGGGTCCTTCCCCAGGAGGAATCCTGCTAAGTGTCATTAGCCGTAAAACTCGCCTGGCACCGGGCATCCCGGGCTGCCTCTCCTCAACCTTCCAGAGGTGCCCTGCAGCCCAGGTGCCCCCGCGACCCCCAAGACTCACCCAGAAGAGCATGTTGAAGAAGAAGAGCAGGTATTTCACCAGCGGGCTGACGAAGGAGAACTCCTCCCCGGAGGCGGCGGGTGCTCCCGGTCTCCGCGCCATGGTCCGCGCCGCCCCCGGGGGCCTATCTCCCCGCCGCGGCCGGCCCACCTGCGCGCTCCGCACCCGGGGGCATGAGCCGCGCCGCGACAGGGGCGCGAGTCGCGGGAGCCCGGGAGCTGGGGAGCCTCCCGAGCCGAGCGTTGAGCGCTGGGGACCCGCCGCGGCCGGAGCAGCCGAGAGCTGACGGCGGCAGCTGGAGCAACCGAGACTCAACCGCGGCCAAAGGACCAGCCCGGTCCGCCCGGCTCTCAGGAAACGGGCCCGCCCCCGGCTTCCCATTGGTGCGGTTGCCACAGCCTGACTTCTCATTGGCTGGGTGCTGATGTCACTAAGTATGCAGCCTTCCCTCTCCAGCCAGAGGCGGGGGAGACACCTGTTCTGAGGGACAACTTGTTAAAGGGTCGGCGGTTCTGCCGCCTTCTCCCCCTTCTTCCCCCCTCCCGGAGAAGGAAAGCATCTAAGCTGCAGCTGCTCAAGGGAAAAAGAATGAGGAAAAGGAATGCACAATGCATCCCGCCCCCCACGTCCTCTACCCAGTTGCTGCGCACACATGCAAACAGATACACGTTAAAATCAACAAGTACGCACTCCCTGTGTTGAGCAATGCGCTGAAAAGCTGTGGAAAAACAAGAGGAGAGAGATAATTCGAGGGGAGGACGACAATAAAACCAGAGACACAAAACTAACCGACAGGTAAAGATTGGAGACTACTAAAGGGTAGATGCAATCCTGTTTAGGAATGACATATTTTAAATTCTTATTTCAAAACCCCTATAATCCGAAAGTGGGAATTTGGAAAAATTGCCCGATAATTTCACCATCCTGATTCATTACTGTCTCACCGCGAAGCCCCAATCTCAGACTCCTTAGAGTCTTGGTCTACGTGCAGACCACACCTAACATGCAGACAGGGCATGCACAGGTTGGGTGCAGTGCAGGTGGTGGATACTGTGCTACAAACATGAACCTTAAGGAAGGACCTGATCTCATCATCAGTAGCATGATCTGGGCAAACTACTTCATCTCCTTGAGCCTTGATTTGCTTACTGTTAAATGGAGAGGGCCTTGGCCTAATGATGTTGAAGTGAGGATTAAATAAGAGAGTGCATGTAGATCCCTCAGTACCTAGCTGGCACATTGAAGGGCTCACTAAGGGCAGTCTATTTTTTAAAAGAGAGTTTAAAATCCAGCATGGGGCCGGGCATGAGTGGCACGTGCCTCTAGTCCTAACACTGGGGAGGCTGGGGCAGGAGGATCACTGTGACTTCGAGGCCAGCCTGAGCTATACAAATGAGTTTAAGGCCAGCCTGCACTACATAGTGAGAGCCTCTCTCAAAAATAAATAAGTAAATAAATAAAATCCAGTATGGAAATTTGATGACTACACAGATAACCATAACCATATACGAACAGTAAAATTAGGTTTAACTTTTTTTTTTTGTTTTTTGAGACAGAGTGTCTATATATAGTTCAGATTGGTCTTGAACTCACTGTGTAGTCCAAATTGGCCTCAGATTTGCAGCAATCCTCCTGCCTCAGCCTCCCAAGTGCTGGGATCACAGGTGCGTGTCTGTGTAACTGGCTGAGGATGAGATTTAGAATAACAGAGATGAAGTGTAATCTAGGTGGACAAAAAAAGGTGAACCAAAGCTTGGAGGTATAAAAGCACATCAGGTGAGCATTAACAAGTTGTTTGGATGGAGCACTGGAATACTTAGTATGGAGTGGGAGGATAATGCAGACTGATGCCAATGCATAAATTGAATTAAAATTTTGGAAGAACTTGAATATTAGATTGGGGAGTTGGTACTTAATTGGTTTGAAAATAAGAGTTTTGAAGAAGGAAATGATGTAAGACTTGCTGTTCTCAGAATTCCAAAGAGAATAGAGAAACTTTTGTTAGGCACCCACTATTAATAGTCCAGAAAATCAGAAATTAGGATCTGATTTAGAAGTCATAGAGTAATAAACTGAGGGAGAGGACAGGAGCGAAGCTACTGGGAAGACAGAATCTTGAAGTCCAGAGATTCTGGTTTGAGGGTGGGGATTGCAGGGACAGAAGAGTGTGGGGAGTGAGGAAGTGAGCGGGGACCAGGGTAGAAGCAGTGCAGCTACAGCAGGTTAAAGGATCACTCTGAGATGAGTTTTGAATGAAGGGGTTAAGGAGTACATGTGTATGAAAAGAGGAGGAACCCATTTTCAGATGCCAAAGTGGGGAGAGCAGAGAAATAGGCTGAGCTGCTCAGTGTTTCCATTAGGTGAGCATGCAGGCATTAGTTTCAATTAGATGGGATGAGGACAGACCACAGAGAGGAGGAGGAGAGATGGTGTCAGGTAGGAGCTATAGTTGAAGACCCTGGACACCTCTGGCTATAGGCTAGAGCTATGAGATTAAGGGTCCTCGGAGTGAAAAGGAAGTTCTCTTCTAGTACAAGAGACCTGACATGTATGTGGTCTTTCTTTTCTTTTCTTTAAGTCTGTAAAAAGGGAATGAGGTGAATATTGGATGGTACAAGGTTTATGAGATAATGGGTACAGATGGAATCAGGAGTCCAAGTGAAGACCATTAATGTCCATCATGTGAAAGTCAAGGATGGCACCACAAGGGAGGAAGCTACGTAGCTGCAGAACAAAGACTGCAGAACAATCTCTAATATAAGTTATTAAGTGAAAAAGGCAAAATGGGAAAGTGTATATACTGTAATATATTACATTCTGGTTAAAAAGACAAAATGACATTTGGTCAGCTGTGGTGGCACGTGTCTGTAATCTGAGCACTCAGAAGGCTGAGGAAGGACGGTCACTGTGAATTCAAGGCCAGAGTGGACTGTATAGTGAATTCAAGACCAGCCTGAACTGCATAGCAAAACCCTCTCTCTCAAAGAAAAAAAAAAAAGACATTTGCAGTTGCTTTCATCTGCCCAAATAGACTCTAAGAATATAGCAGATACTGAGAAAGAAAGTTGTATACTGTGGAAAAGACAGGAAAGAGGTTTTTTAGTCTGGTTATTTTATCTTTTTCAATTTTTGCAGTTTGAAACAAATTACTGGTTTAAAAGGAAAAATCGCAAATATAAAAAAATTCATATCATGGAGTGCTATGCAACCACTGAAAATGATGTAGAAAATATATACATTGACTTGAGAAAAGGTCTGTAATTGAGGAAGTGCAAAAAGAAGGTTGTAAAATAAAGTATTTAAAATATCCAATAACAAGGGAATGGTTTCAGTTTATTTTGGGTCCTTGGAAGATATTTCAATTCTTTGGGATGTATGATATGACCACCTGAAATGGAACTAAAAAAGATTGTGTAATAGTATGTAAAATTTTAACCACATAAATATATTCACTGTAAGAAATACAATATGTATAAAGTTCAGCAGAGATTATGAAAATATACTCAAATGGTTGCACTGAAGTGGTAAGATGTGTAGCAATTTATCGCTAAAATTATTTATAATCTTATTGCATGTTATTATGAAAAGAATTAAAATATTTGAATGATACTTCTGTAAGTCAAAAATTAAAATCATGTTGCTAGACCAATGTTGGCTAGCATGAAGGTGTGTACAGAGAGAACAGCAATAACGGGTGGATGGGGAACTTTAGAAAGAGCTGTTTAAAGGAGAGCAGGGCAGGAGGCTAGAGGCCCAGTTAGGGTGGGTAATGACTGTAGTGATGTCAGTTCTCCAAACTGGTAATTTCCTTCAGAAAGTACAGCCAGGGGAGGCAGCACATGCCTGTAATCCCAGTACTTGGGAGGCTGAAGCAAGAGGATCACCAAGAGCTCAAGACTAGCCTGGGCTACATAGTAAGTTTCATGCCAGCCTGAACCACATAGCAAGACCCTGTCTTAACCCTCTCCCCACAAAAAAGGAGAAAAAAGTGCATATTAAACTGGACAACTCATGGTGAGAAACACAAATACTTAGAACTGCAGAGGCAAGTGATTCTAGGGTAGCTGGGCTGTGGAATCTATGGTGGTAAGAGAATTAAGTGCCGCTGCTGTGTGTATGAGAGGATCAGAAGACTTGTTTACATCATCATCTCTGCTTAGTGGTGTCTTAGTTCATTTTCTTGTTTATATTACAAAATACCCAAAGCTGGGTACTTTGTAAAGAAAAGAGATTTTCTTTAGCTCACAGTTCTGGAAATTCAAAAGCATGGTCCTAGTGCAACCGCTTGACTCTGGTGAGGACATCAGAACAGCAGCAGTGAGTGTGAGAATGACAGTGGTGCCTGTGGAAGATTTAGGAGAAGTGCCAGGCTTCCTTGTAATCAGGTATACTCAAAGGGACAAACCCATTCCAGGAAATCCACACTAGTCCCTCCAATGGGTGGTACCCCATGATCCACCCTTCCCCTAGGCCCTAACCCTGCGTGGTTCACCACCTCAACACTAACACTGAAATCCTTGGGGACTGGCCCTCATGTAAATTATAGCAAGTTGACTTTTTTTTTCCTTTTTCTTTCCTTTATTCTATCTTCCTTCCCTTGCTTCCTTTTCCTTTTTTGAATTTTAACTTCTTTTTTTTTTTTTTGCGGCACCGGGGATTGAACTCACAACCTCGCACCTGCCAGGGCAGGCGCTTAAGGCACTGAGCCAAACTCCCAGTCCTGGTTTTTTGAGGCAGGGTCGCACTATGTAGCTCAGGCCGTGAATTTTAACTTCTTATTGGCATATAGCATACCTGCAAACTGTAGCATTTGCTTTTATTTATGTGTCCTTTCTACCTTTTGTTTATATTTTTAAAGTCTGAAATCAAGGGCTCGGATGTAGCTCAGTGGTACAGCACTTTTGCCTAGCATGCACGAAGTCATGGCTTCAATCTCAACACGACAGAGAAAAAAAAATCTGAAATCAATGCAAAATTGTTTTCCAGAATAATCACAATTTTGTAAAATAACAAGAATTACGTATTTTAAAACATTATGTGGTACACTGTAAATATGTACAATTTTTATCTATGAATATAAATAAATAAATAAATAAAAGAATTATGTTAAGAGTATAGAAGGAAATGCACCATTAATATAAATACTGATTATCTCTGCATGTAGGATAATGGCTGTCTTTTATTTTATTCCTGTTATTTTTCTGCTTCCCCAGAATTTCTTTAGTGTATAGGCTTTATTTTTATTGTCAAATGATATTTGAGATTCTTGTTTTTACTTTTTTTTTTTTTTTTTTTTTGGTCTTTTTGAGACAGGGTTTCATTGTGCAGTTCAGACTGGCCTTGGACTCACTCTGTAGCCCAGGCTGGCCTCAGACTCACAGCAATCCTCTTGCCTCAGCCTCCTAAATACTGGTGTGTACCACCACACCCAGCTCTTGTTTTCCTTTTGATTAGAAGTATTTTTTCTTTTTTTGTGGTGGCAAAGCTGATTTGAACAAGTGAAAGTGAAGAGTGAGGGAGAAGCTGCCTCTGCAGAGCGAGTGTGGGCCGAGTAAAAGAGGAAAAAACAAGATAAAAATACACCCTGGAGGACACAGGGTGGGTTATCATAAGGAAGTATTTTTCAAATGCACAGAAAAGTAGAAGGAACAATTCCAAAATATATGTATTTCCAATACAATTTTTCACATTTTTACATATTTCCTTCATCCATTTTTATGCTATCATTGCATTAAGCCTAGTTAATTCAATCTTCATATCTAAACTAACTGCACTTTTTTATATAACTACAGTGATATTGTAATTCTTAATAAGTTTAACACTAGTTCCATAATATCATTTGCACCTAGTTCATACTCATATTTCCCTAATTGAGCCCAAATGTCTCTTGTAGCTAGTTTGTTTCAATCAGTCAATGCATTTGGTGTTATGTAGGGTTCTTTTGAGAAACTTGACTATGATGGTTAAGCTTAACTGTCAATTTGATTTGCTTAGAGCCATGTAGGGGACTGGGATGTATATGGGTAGGTTGTGAAGGAGGGACCTTAGCCCCTGGCCATTTCCACTCTGGAACCATTTTGCTCTGCTCTCTGGCCATCCTGACCTGGGCTGCTCTGTTCTGCTACTCTTTTCCACCATGATATTCCTGCTATGGGGCCAGCCAGCCATGAACTAGAGCCTCCGAAACCATGAGCAAAAGTAAACCCTTCCTCCTTTAAATTGTGTATGTTGTATATTTGTTCCCAGTCACAAAAAATGACTATCTGCTGATTTAATTGGAACTTCATGAGCAATCTTAACATTTCATGAAGAAAGTGACATTTGAAATCTTGGTCTTTGGTGAGGCATGGTGTTGTGTACCTGTAATCCCCACACTCAGGGGACTGAGGCAGGAGGATAGCTGTGAGTTCAATGCCAGCCTGGGATACATAAGTGAGTTTAAGGCCAGCCTGAACTACACAGCAAGACCCTGTAACAAAAACGAAAACAAAAAAAAACAAAAAAAAGAATTTTTGGTCTTCAAGGATGTCAAGATTGACATGTGGAGAGAAGTGAGGTCATTTCAAGAGCAAAGATTAAGATGAACAAATGTAAGAGAGATGAAAGATAGATGTGTTTGGTGAGTTGCAAGAAGCTCATTTTATTTAGATCAGAGGGAAGAGGATGGGGAGATAAAATGAGCAAAATAAATTGGAGACAGATCACAGAAGTTATTTCCAGTTTGCTTTGTAGACAACTTGACAGTACTATGGATCCCCAGTTATGAGTAACCCATCAGTCCACAGTGCTATGGGACAGTGGCTGTGTTTCATTTATTTGTGTGCCCTGGCCTCTAGCAGACTATAACCTGTGGGATGCTCAGATGTATTTATTCCATTCTTAAACATGTGGCATTATCTAAGATTTTTGGTTGGAGACTAACATGCCAAAATCTCTTTGGGGAAGACTTAGAAAGTTAGGAGGTAATAAATGAGAGTAAAAGATGGCTTTGGTAGAGGAGGTGGGGCTTGGTTAATATAGGTGGAGAAACAACTTAAAGACAAGGAAGAAGAAAGGAGTTGGTAATATAATGACTAGTGAGGAGAATTTATGGGGGTGGTTGAAAAATGTGGTGGTTTTTTTTTTTTTTTTTTTTTTTTTTTTGAGACAGAGTCTCCCTATGCAGTTCAGGGTGGCCTTGAGCTCACTTTGTAGCCCAGGCTGGTCTTGAACTTGCCACGATCCTCCTGCCTCAGCCTCCTGTGTGCTGGGATTGCAAGTGTGCGCCACCATGCCTGGCTATGGTGAATGTTTAAATTTAAGAATTTATTATAGGAGTCAGCGCCATTCGTGGACCATGATCAGAGGGAACAATGACTGCGGCAGCAAACAAACCCAGTCTGGGAACCAGTACCATGTGTGGGCCTCCAGCCAACTGGGAACAGCCAGACCCCAACCCCTTCTGGTGCAGAGGCTGGCAAACAAGAAGTACCATTCCCCACCCCACCCCCGGCCCCTGCAAGCGACCAGCTTATCCAGAGAGACACAGGCTGTGATGATAGCTATCGAGGTGAAATGCAATTGGATGCCTGTGTCTTTTGGTGTTTCACTAACATTGCAGGTCTAGGGCCAGTGGTCTGATCATAGGTTCAGAGGGTATCGCTGAGCAGGGTGTTATCTAGGGGGGCTCTCCTGAGGGTTGCAGCCATTGTTGATTCCCTATGGTCTTGTTTTGAGGTCCTATGGCACTTCCATTGTTTTGTTGAGTTGGATTTTATTCTCTTTTGTTTTGTTTATGCTAAATCCCATGGCAGGAGAAGCTATTTCATGGATAGCAGGATATATTATGGTAGCAATTTTGGATTTACTATTGGCTTGTTTTGAAGTCCTTTATCACATTCATTGTTTTGTTTTTATTGTTTCTATTCTATTCTGTTCTGTTTGATTTATACTATATTCCAAGTTATCTGCATCTATTTTGAAGACATCAAAAGGCATTATGATAACTACTGTTGAATGTTTTGAAGTCCTGTGTCTCTTACATTGGTTTGTTTTGATTGATTTTATTCTGTTATATACTCTTTAAAGAAAAAGAAAAAAAATAATTTATTACAGTAAAGGACACACTGCCATTAATCCCTCTCAAATACGCCCCCTCACATTGAACACACTTACTCCATCATTCTTGCTACTTTCTGAAGCAGTTCTGGAAGTCGTTCATGAGTGTCTTTATGAGGTGTGATAAAAAGTACAATGAATGTTGCTGCCCAAGTGCCATCCACTGGAAAGGCTTGTAAAAAAAAAAAAAAAAAAAACAAAGAAACAGTATAGTGTATCCTTATCCACCTTATTCTGGCACCAGGTGACTGCTGGCTCTTCTTCAATGTTAAAGGTCCAGACAGGGACATAGCTCAGCGGCGCAGCACCTGCCTGCTAAGTGTGAGGTCATGAATTCAATTCCCAGTACCAAAACAACAACAACAACAACAAAAAATTAGCAAAGTTAAAGGTTCATGAAAGGTAAATGTTTTGAGTCAACTCACGACATTGAGGCAACCACAACAGCACAACTAAAGATATTCTTGAAAGGCTTGCTTCAGAAAGTGGCAAGGATGACTGGGTGTGGTGGCACCTACCTATAATGCCAGCACTGGGGAGACTGAGGCAGGAGGGTTGCTGTGAGTTCGAGCCTAGCCTGGGCTACAAAGTGATTTCAAGACAAGCCTGAACTGCAGAGTGAGACTCTGTCTCAAAAAAAAAAAAAAAAAAAAAAAA
>RJWM01043969.1:0-13513 GCA_004363535.1 Dasyprocta punctata | reverse complement strand
TGAATTCAGACTGGTGCAATCAGTGTGCAAATCAGTATGGAGACTCCTCACAAAACTAGGACTAGAAGTCCCATTTGACCTAGCTACCCACCTCCTGGGTATCTTCTCGGAAGAATTAAAACACCATACCACAGTGATATATGTTCACCCATGGTTATAGCAGCACAATTTGTAATAGCTAAATCTTGGAAACAACCCAAATGCCCATCAACTAAGGAGTTGATAAAAAAGATGTGATATTTTATACAATAGAATACTACTTAGCCATGAAGAAGGATAGAGTTGAGACTTTTATACATAAATGGATGCGACTTGAGACCACACTCATAAGTGAAATAAATCAGATTCACATGTGCAAGCATCGTATTTTCTCCCTGATGTAAGAAATTGAAAGAGTTGCTGGGCGTGGTGGTGCACGCCTTTAATCCCAGCACTCGGGAGGCTGAGGTAGGAGGAGCGTTGTGAGTTCGAGGCCGGCTTGGGCTACAACGCAAGCGTAAGTCCGGCCTGAGCTACATAGTGCGACCCTGCCTCAAAAAACCAGGGCCAGGAGTTTGGCTCAGTGCCTTAAGTGCCTGCCCTGGCAGGTGCGAGGTTGTGAGTTCAATCCCCGGTGCCGCAAAAAAAAAAAAAAAAAAAAGAAATTGAAAGAGTAAATAAGGTCCAAAATATACAATAGATACTATAAAGTGGGAAGAAATTATTGAAAAGATAAAAGGAACTAGGATGTGAGATGGGGAAAAGAAGGAAGGGAATAAGAAAAAAATAAAAGATAGTTATGCTACTCGCTTGTCATGATTCATTGATAAGAAAGGTTTGAGGTAATATTGTTTAGAGAATTTTTTATGTCGACATCTTGTACTCTGAGTAACTACTTTAAAAATAACAATGTGCAATGTATAAACTATTGTTATTCTTCTACTATATTATCCTTCTTTGTGGCTCAGTATTATTCCATTCTATTAAAAGAGCACATCTCTTTATTCCTCAGTTGATGGGCATTTAGACTGTTTCCAATATTTGGTTATTACACAGTATGCTTCTATAAACATGAATATACATATATTGCTGTGGTACGATGTTTTTAATTCTTCCAGGAAGATACCCAGAAGGGGAATAACTGAGTCACCTGGGACCTCTAATTCAAGTTTTTTTTTTCAGTGACTTAGAAATAGTTCTTTGTTGATACAAGAATCAAGCAAAGGGGGAGGCATAAATTTCAGGGGAATGGGGTGAGACATGGTTCTTAACTATTTGAAATATAGAAAGTGTTTTAAAAGTCACATGCTAAGTTTTTAGCATAAACTGCTACCTTTGTCATTGATAAAAATGTTCTATTGGGAATTATCTGCATAATTCATGATGAATTATCCATGCACCTTTCCAGGATAATTCATAGCAAAATATTCACCCTAGTATTTTTAATTTATTAGACAAAAAGAAATCAACTAAATAGAGAACTTGCATTTGGGATCATGAAAATGTTATCTCTCTGGCACAAATAAATACAACCGAGACCACCGAACTCTAAGGTAAGTGTTTTAAAAAGTTATTTCTCCAGTTATGTTGCTATACTTCATCATAAAATAATATTTGATGGCTAATAATGACCAATTTAGCCAAGATTATCATTATTCAAATGAACTAGCATGGAAAAGTATTTCCTATCCTGAAAGTATTTTATAGCCTCAATGTAAAATTTGCATGAGATCTTCTCTTTCCTGATGATATAATAGGAAGTACTGAATTTATGTTCATTTCAGTAGGGCTCAACTTAAATGATGGTACCATGTGATATGGATATGATCTCAGCAGTGATTTATTCTGGGATGACAGAGGAGTTTAAGTATTGACCAGAGCCTGCAGAATCAGAGAATCGATTCTCCAGTAGTGGAGAAATAGTTATGGAATCATTATTATAGGACAAATTATACAAACTATATGAAAGATTCCACCCATTTATGTACAGGCATATTTGAAAACTAACCACATAAGAGAAACTTATTTGATTTTTCACTCTCAATAATTAACAATTAGCAGAGATTTTTGGGTGATATTTTGTACAAGAGTAATATTTCACATTGGTAGTGATTATTGCTGGATATTTGCACCATTTCTAAAAAGGAGGAAATTTAAAATATATTATTTAGTGATAGCAGAAAAGAATTTTTAAAAGAGGAGAAGTGACATGTATTATCTTGAGGTAAATAAAATTGTGACATAAACAATTAACATTGGGTTCAAGGAAAGCTGATAATTAATGAGAAGTCTGAGAATAGTGACTGAATATGATAAAAAATTTATGATTTCAAAGACACTGCTTGCAGGTAACAAGTTCAGTAGGGAGGCAGCAACTGGCCCTGCCCTGGCATGCACTCCAGCAGCCATCAGAAGACACTGCCTGCAGGTAGCCAGCATGGGCTGGGGGAAAACAGCAGCTGGCCCTGTACCAGCACACCCAGTGGCCAGCATTGGATACCTATGGCCAGCACTGGCCAGTAGAAACCAGTAGAAAAAAACAGGCATGCTCCAGAGAAATTGTAACCAATGCAGGAAGTACCTGGGACCCCACTACCACTTGTTTGGAAGAACCCAAGAAAATGTCAAGACAAAGAAGCAAAAGACTGTCCCTGAGCTCCAGCCCAAGCAGAGCAAGTCCAGGAGATGAAAACACGGAAGAGATCAGGAGCCATACACCTGAAGTTTCTGAAGTGATGGCAGCTGAAGTAAAGAGACAACTTCATGAGGCAATAAAAGAAATTAGAACAGAAATACTATCTTAGGTAAAAGAAGAAGTGAAAAACATAGTAAAAGAATTGCTAAGCATCTCTAAAGAAGACATAGATTAAAAAATAGAGGAACATAGGAAAATGAGGGAAACCATGAATGAACAATATAAAAGAAATTTCTGATGCATGAAGCAGATTCAAAGAGCTATTCAGGAAATTAAAAACTCCATTGAAAGCTGGAAAAACTGCTAGAAAGAAACTGCAGATAGACTTTCAGACCTTGAAGACAGGTGTACAGCTTGTGATTGTGAAACAAAAAATCTCTTAAAAATAAGGAACCAGGAAATAAGCTGGGCGTGATGGCACATGCCTTTAATCCCAGCACTTGGGAGCTGAGGTAGGAGGAGTGTTGTATGTTTGAGGCCGGCTTGTGCTACAATGTGAGCAAGGTTGGCCTGAGCTATATAGTGTGACCCTGCCTCAAAAAACTAGGGCTAGGAGTTTGGCTCAGTGGCTTAAGTGGCTATCTGGCAGGTGCAAGGTTGTGAGTTTGACACTCAGTGCCGCAACAAAACAAAACAAGGAAACAGGAAATAACAATTCAACCACTGTAAGATGATGCAAAGCAAAACAATTTAAGAATAATAGCTGTCAGTGAAAAATCAGGGGTCAACACACATAAATGACATTAAAATTTTATTTACAGAAGTAATAGCAGAAAACTTCCCAACATGCAGATAATTGAGGCATATAGAAATCCAACTAGCCATAACCAAAATAAATCTATATCCAAACATATAATAATCAAGATCCCAGAAATTCAACACAGGAACAGAATATTAAAAGCAGTTAGAGAAAAGAAACAGATCATCTATAAAGGAAAACTCATCAGAATCATGACAGACTTCTCAACACAAATCATCAAGTCAAAAAGAGCTTGGAGTGAAGTATTTCAAGTCTTGAAAGAAAACAACTTCCAACCCAGATTCATGTACCCTGCAAAACTATTTTTCAAAATTAAAGGAGTAACAAGATACTTCCATGACAAAGAACAACTGAAGGAGTTCATGACCACCAAACCAACCCTACAAGGAGTATGGAAGGACATTCTAGAGAGAGATAAAAAGACCACAGTTCCAGGAATAGTGCCAGAAGGGGATCACTGAGCAGGGCAGACAAGTGAATGTAGGGGAAAAGTAGGCAGCCAACAACAGGACAGTAGCATGGCAGAGATGAGCCAGTGCATGTTGGTCATAAGCATTAATGTAGATGGCCTAAATTCACCAATGAAAAGAAATACAGACAGAGTAGATCAGGAGACAAGATCCATATATGTTTGAATAATATGCTTCATTCAAGAATCACACTTAACTCCAAAGAAAATTCATAGAATAAAAGTCAAAGGAGAGAAAACAATGCTCTATGTGACAGGGAATAAGAAAAAAAAGGAGAGGTAGCTTGCCCATAAACTGCAGAGTGAATAAGAAAGATATGACTGGCTGTGCACAAGATCCAGTTCTACCGGGTCCCACAGCTCAGCACGCCCCACCAGAGGAACGCCCGGCCAGCCTCGCAGGACACAGAGGTACTCAGGCCAGCCCAGCCGAGGACCCCAGAGCTGCTCATCAGGGACTGACCAGCATAGCTGCAGGGCCTTGGAGGACTTGGGCTTCCCCCACCAGAGTGTAGAGCGTGCGTGAGCTCCATACTTCAGTGGAGTGGCCTGTGCTGCATCCTAGAGCTCATGGGCCCCACCCAGCCAGAAGCAAGGCCCCAGCACCCTAGTCCTGGGACTTGCCCAGGTTTGCCTGGTACAGTGGAACCCCTGAACTCCTTGCAGCCAGACTTAGGGTCAGGGAGGCACCACACTCTGGGGTATACTCTGCCTAGCTCCCTGGGACCTGGAGGCCTCGGCCCCCACCCGGGAAGGTGAAGGCTCTAACCACACACCCCAGGAGGCTGCCCTCACTTGCTGTACACAAGATCCAGCTCTACGGGGTCCCGCGGCACAGTGTGACCCACCGGGGGAACGCCCAGTCAGCTTCGTAGGACACAGAGCCACATAGGCTCTAGAAGAAAATCACAAAACAAAAGACCAAGAGGCAGTCTCATTCTCCCAGCCCACTGAGAACAAACCCAAGAGACACTGAAATGGAAGACAGTGGGAGTCACACAACTGGACTTTCTGAAATGATAGAAAATGCAATAAAGAAACAGTTGATGAAGCTATAGAGAAATTCAAATCAGAAATATTCTCTCAGCTAAAAATGAAATGAGAATCATTATTAAAGAAATGTTGTGTGTATCTAAAGAAGAGCAAGATAAAAAAATAGAAGAACATAAGAAAATGATGGAAACTTTGAATGAACAATATAAGACACAAACAGAATGCATGAAACAGATGCAAAGGGAAATACATGAAATGAATAATTCCATGGAAAGTTTGAAAAACCACTGAATGAAGCTGAAGATAGAATCTCAGATCTTGAAGGCAGCATGGGAGCTCATGGCCATGAAAGAAAAATAGTAAGGAACCAAGAAACAACAATTGAACAGCTGCAAGACAATGCCAAGAGAAATAACATAAGATTAATAGGCATAAATGAAAAAGCAGGGATCAATACTAATGACCTGCAAAGACTATTCACAGAAATAATAGCAGAAAACTTTCCAAACATGGGAAGAGAATCTGAAATAGCGGTAACTGAGGCATACAGAAACCTAGTTCACCATAACCAAAATAAATCCTCACCCAGACATATAATAATAAGGGTATCAGAAATACAGCACAAGAACAAAATACTAAAAGCTGTCAGAAAAAAGAAACAGATCACCTATGAAGGAAAGTCTATGAGAATCACGGCAGACTTCTCAACACAAGCCTTTAAGTTAAGAAGAGCTTGGAGTGAAGTATTTCAAATCCTGAAAGAAAACAACTTTCAACCCAGATTGACGGACCCTGCAAAACTATCCTTAAAAACTGATGGAGAAATAAGATACATTCATCACAAAGAACAACTGAAGAAATTCATGGCCACCAAACCAACACTACAAAGAGTACTGAAGACACTCTAGAAGGAGACAAAAATAGCTACAATCTTAAGAACAACAACAAAAGGAAACCACTAAGCACGGCAAATGATTAAACAGAAAATGTAGAAAACCAACAACAGAAGGATATCATGACAGGGATGAGCAGATACATAACAGTTATATCAATCAATGTAAATGATCTCAACTCACCAATAAAAAGAAACAGACTAGCAGAGTGGCTTAAGAAGCAAAACCCAACAATATGCTGTGTACAAGAAACACATTTCACTCAAAAGGAAATTCACAGACTAAAAATCAAAGGCTGGAAAACAATATTCCATGCAACAGGAAACCAGATATAAGCAGGGGTGGCTATTATGTTTGCAGACAATGCAAACTTCAAACCGAGAATGATCAAAAGAGATAAAGAAGGTCACTACATACTTGTTAGGGGAAACTTCAAGAGGAAGCGATTACAATCATAAATATATATGCACCGAATATGGGAGCACCCAACTATGTAAGACAATTCTTAATAGACATAAAAAAGCAAATAAACAGTAATACAGTTATAACAGGGGACCTTAACACCCAACTGTTACAGAGAGACAGATCTATCAAACAAAAACTCAGCAAAAAAATAACAGAACTTAATCAAACTTGTGAACAAATGGACCTAGTAGATGTGTACCGAGTATTCCACCTATCAACATCAAAATACACATTCTTCTCATCTGCACATGGGTCATTCTCTAAAATAGATCATATACTGGTCCAAAAAACATGCTTAAGTAAATGCAAAGGAGCTGAAATAATTCCATGCATATTATCTGACCATAGCACAGTAAAATTGGAAATGAATGACAAAAAACTGCAATAACCCATAAACACATGGAAATAAAATAATACCCTCCTAAATAACCAATGTGTCACAAAAGAAGTTAAAGAAGAAATTAGAAAATACCTACAACTGATTGAAAATGCAAACACAAATTACCGGAAGCTGTGCGATAAAATGAACGTAGTCCTCAGAGGGAAATTTATAGCACTAAACTCCCACATCATAAAAACATAAAGAACACACATAAACAACCTAATGCTGCACCTCAAACTTCTAGAAAAAGAAGAGCAAGTCAAGTCCAAAGCCCAAAGAAGGGAGGAAATTATTAAGATTAGAGCAGAAATTAATGCAATTGAAACTAAGAAAACAATACAAAGAATTAATGAATCGAAGAGTTGGTTCTTTGAAAGAGTAACTAAAATTGATAAACCCCTAGCCAACCTTACCAAGAAGAGGAAAGAAAAAACTCAGATTCATTCAATAAGAAATGAAAAGGGTAAAATCACTACAGACCCGGAGGAAATACAGAAGATCATCAACACCTACTTTGAAAACCTTTACTCACATAGATTTGATAACACAGAAGAAATGGACAGATTCCTAGAAACCTATGAATTACCAAAGTTGAATCAAGAAGATGTAAAGTTGCTGAATAACCCAATTTCAGCTAATGAAATTGAAAATGTAATTAGGACCCTACCAACAAAGAAAAGCCTGGACCCTAATGGATTCACCGCTGAATTCCACAAGAAATTTAGGGAAGAGTTAATGCCAACACTCATCAAACTCTTTAATGAAATCGAAAGGGAAGCAAGTCTCCCTAACTCATTCCTGGAAAGAAGTATTACCCTAATACCAAAACCAGAGAAAGACCCAACCAAAAAAGAAAATTACAGGCCAATCTCCCTAATGAACATAGATGCAAAAATCCTCAATAAAATACTGGCAAATAGAATACAGCAAGTTATCAGAACGATTATACACCATGATCAAGTGGGATTCATCCCAGCAATGCAGGCATGGTTCAACATACACAAATCAATACATGTAATACACCATATCAACAGGGCCAAGGACAAGAACCACATGACCATCTCAATAGATGCAGAAAAAGCTTTCGACAAAATCCAACACCCATTCATGATAAAAACCCTACAGAAAATCGGAATAGATGGTCTCTACCTCAACCTGATAAAAGCCATATATCATCAACCAACAGCTAACATCTTACTAAATGGAGAAAAGCTGAAAGCTTTCAACCTAAAATCAGGAACAAGACAAGGATGTCCATTATCACTGCTCCTATTCTATATAGTTGTGGAAATATTAGCCAGAGCAATTAGACAAGAGAAAGAAATAAAGGGAATAAGGATAGGAAAGGAAGAAGTGAAATTAAAATTATTTGCAGACGATATGTTACTCTACATAGAAGACCCCCAAAAATCCATTAGAAGACTTCTAGAAGTAATAACCAAATTCAGTAATGTAGCTTCATACAAGGCGAACACTCAAAAATCAATAGCATTCCTGTACACAAACAACAAAGTCACTGAGAGAGAAATAAGGGAAATCATACCCTTCACTATAACATCCAAAAAAATGAAATACTTAGGAATCAATCTAACAAAGGAAGTAAAAGATCTATACAATGAAAATTACATTATTCTAAAGAAGGAAATCAAAGAAGATTTCAGAAAATGGAAAGATAGTCCCTGTTCTTGGATAGGAAGAACAAACATCATGAAAATGGCCATTCTCTCAAAATTATTATACAGATTTAATGCAATCGCAATCAAAATACCACTTGCCTACCTCACAGACCTAGAGATAGCATTCCTGAAATTCATATGGAACCAGAAAAGACCTAGAATAGCAAAGGCAATTCTGGGCAACAAAGGGAAGGCAGGAGGCATCACAATCCCCAACTTGAAACTATACTACAAAGCTACTGTGATAAAATCAGCATGGTACTGGAATCAAAACAGACCTGAAGATCAATGGACTAGATTAGAAGATACACCCACAACTAGAAACACACTTAGCCACCTCATCTTTGACAAAGGAGCCAAACATGTACATTGGAAGAAAGATAGCCTCTTTAACATATGGTGCTGGAAAAAGTGACTTTCTATATGGTGTAAAGTAAAACTAGATCCATGTCTATCACCATACAGTAAAATAAAGTCAAAATGGATCAAAGATCTGAATATTAAAATGAAGACACTAAAATTACTAGAAGTCAGAGTAGGTAAATAGCTTGATGACGTAAGAGTAGCCAGAGATTTCATGAACAAATTCAAATTGCACGGGAAACACTTCTCAGAATCAACAACTGGGTTCGCATCTTACTAAAAAGTTTTTGCATGTCAAAGGAAATCTCCAACAGAGTGAAAAGAAAACCCACGAACTGGGAAAATATCTTAGCCAATTGTCCATCACACAAAGCACTTCTGTCTAAAATGTATTAAGAATTAAAAGAAATCAGGCCTCTAAAATTCAAGGATCCAATCCAAAAATGGGCATCTGAGATGAATACACACTTCTCAGAGAAAGAAATACAAATGGCAAATAAATATATGAAAAAATGTTCAACATCAATGGTCATTCGGGAAATGCAAATTAAAACAACACTGAGATTCCATCTCACTCCAGAAAGAATGGCCAAGATTAAAAACTCAAGCAACAACAAATGTTGGAGGGGCTGTGGCGAAAAAGGAACTCTTCTGCACTGTTGGTGGAGTGTAGACTGGTGCAACCACTGTGGAAATCAGTGTGGTGATTCCTCAAGAAGCTAGGATTAGAGATCCCATTCAACCCAGCTACCCCACTTCTGGGCATTTTCCCAGAAGAATTGAAAACATCATACCACAATGATGTCTGTGCATCCATGTTTATAGCAACCCAATTTGTAATTTGTAATGGAAACAACCCAAGTGCCCATCAGTCAAAGAATGGATAAAAAAAAGATGTGGTATTTCTATACAATGGAGTACTACTCAGCTATTAAGAAAGATTGCATTGAGACTTTTATAAGTAAATGGACATGACTTCAGACCATACTCATAAGTAAGATAAATCAAACTCACATGTGTAAATACTGTATTGTCTCCCTAGTGTAAGAAATGGAAAAAGTATATATGATCCAAAATCTATAATAAATACTAGGTGAGGGTAAAAAACAGCTCAAAGAGCAAAAGTAACTGGGAAGGGAAAAGGGGGAAAGAGGGAAGGGAATAGGAAAAGATATAAATCTGTATATATGTATATGTAAAATAACTAAAACGAGCATACTGCTGAATGTATTTGTTATTGAGAAAGAACAATTAATACTCATAGGATTAGTTCAATTTTACATGTCTGTATCTGTTAATATAAACAACCATTTTGAAGACTGTGATATACAGTATTGCAACCATTGTCATTTCCATCATCCTGTTTTGTAAACCTATAATATTACTCTTGTGCATTTATTGTAGTCATTTGTTAGTCTCTTTTGCTTTTTGTCTTTCTTATGTCTTTCTTTTTTTTCTCTTAAATAAAAAAATAAAAAATAAAAAAAAAGAAAAGTCCTTGAACCACCCCCAAGATCTGTTCAGTTTCCTGGGTTTTCTACTCTAACTCCCTTCTTGTATGAAAACCAAGTAAATACAGGCTGCCCAGAGACATCCCCTGTCTTAACCACCAGAGTCTCAGAACTCTGCAGAGGGCTTTGATCCTCCTGGAGCCCTAATATCATACCACTTATCTCATTTTTTTTAACCTTTGCCGTACACTTGTTTGGGAGATTGGGGATCTAGGCCAGGTCCACAATAAAGGAGTTAGTGGGATCCAAAAAGCTCAGTACATATTATGAAAGTGATAGGGGAGGAAATGCCTACAAACAGAAAGTAGCAACTGCTGTTAATTTTCTATTATCTTGTTTTGAATTCTTGTATCATTCTCATAATTTTGTTAGGTTTTGTTTTGTTCTGTCTTGTTTTCTTAGATTTTACTGTGTCTGATGGATGTGCTGTATTTTGAAGATAATGGGATGTAATATGGTAGCTATTGTTGATTTCCTATTATCTTGTTTTGAAGTCCTATAATGCTTTCATTCTTTTGTTTTGATTGGTTTTATTCTGTCTTATTTTGTTTGATTTTATTATGCATAATGATATGGACAGCTATTTTGAAGAAAACGAGACATTATGATAGCCATTGCTGATTTTCTATCATCTTGTTTTGAAGTCCTATGCTTTCATTCTTTTGTTTTGATTGGTTTTAATCTGTTTTATTTTATTTGATTTTATTATATGTGCTAATATGGACAGCTATTTTGAGGGAAACAAGAGACATTGTGATAGCCATTGTTGATTTCCTATTATCTTGTTTTGAAGTCCTGCAATGCTTTCATTCTTTTGTTTTGATTGGTTTTAGTCTGTTATGTATTGTTTTATTTTATTCTGTGTGAAGGTGTGGACATCTGTTTTGAAGAAAGCAAGAGACATTATGGTAGCCATTGTTGATTTCCTATTATCTTGTTTTGAAGTCCTGTAATGCTTTCATTCTTTTGTTTTCGTTGGCTTTGTTCTGTTCTGTTTTGGTTGATTTTATTGTGTGTGATAGCATGGACAGCTATTTTGAAGATAATGAGAACCATGGTAGCCATTATTGATTTCTCATTGTCTTGTTTTGAAGTCCTGTATCACTTGCCTTGTTTTGCTCTGATTTGCTTTATTCTGTTTTGTTTGGTTTTATTCTCTTTAAAATAAAAAAAATTATGATTTGAAGGAAAAAAATGGTAGAAGCCAGTGAGTGAAGCACAGGATGTATTTGCACCAATTTGGGCAGTCTAAATTTAAAGGTCAAACTTCTGAGAGACAAAATGAGGCATGAACAAGAATAACATGTTTTCTCTTTTGTTCTAGAAACCTTGATTTTTTGGGGGGTTTGAGTTTTTTGGGAGAATTTTCAAAATTAAAAATAGGTCACACTCATAGCAGCATAAATACCTTAATATATCCAAAGAAATAGAAATGTTACAAAGTGAGATCTCACATCATTTTGGAGTGAAACCAGAAACCAGCAACAGCAATATATGTAGATACAATAACTGTTTTTCTCTCTTTCTGAGTTTTAACTTTTTCATGTAAGACAAACAAGACAGCGTTCTAGCTTATGTGTCTGATTTACTTCAATTAACTTTATGGTTTCAGTATGCATCCATTTTCCCACAAATAATTCAAGTTTATCCTTCTTTATGGCAGAGTAGTATGCCATTGTATATAAATATCACATTTTCTTTATCCACTTATCTGTTGATGGGCATATAGGCTGTTTCCAAGATTTAGCTATTATAAATTTTGCTGCTATAAACGTGGGTGCATGTTCAACACTGTGATGTGATATTTTTTAGCTTTTTTGGGAAGATACCTGTTATAGGTTGTATGTAGTCATTCCACCAAATCCTCATGCAGTCATAGGTGGAGCTTTTTGGAGGTGGCTGGATCTAGAGTGTGTGATGCTGCAATTAAGGATGTGATGCTGGGATTGATTCATGGTGCATTCCTAGGATTAAGAGTGCCCCACCCTGGGTGTATTACCTGCACTAAGGGTGGGCAGCCTAGATAAAATAGAAAAAACAGCAAGAGAGCTCGTGTTGCTAATACTTGTGACTTGCTGCTTGCCGCATCACTACTTTGCTGCTTTGCTACTTTTTGCCCTCCATGAACTTTTTCTCTGCTGTGATTTCCCTTTATCATGCTGCCCTGCTTTGGAGCCATCCAACTGTGAACTGAATTCTCTACAAACTGTGAGCTACAATAAACCTTCGCTCCTTTCACTTTGGGTGTTGGGCATTTTGTGCCAGCAATAGGTAAAGTGAGACAATTCCCAAAAGGGGAATTCCTGCATCAAATAGGATTTCTATTTTTCGCTTTTTGAGGAATCTTGTTACTGATTTCTATAGTGGTTGTTCCCAGTCCCACCAACAATGAGGAAATAAATGTTCCTTTTTTTCTAGGGCCTCACTGGCATTTGTAATAGGTTGATTTCTTGACGGTAGCCATTCCTTCTGGGGTGAGATGGAATCTTGATATTACTTTAATTTGCATTTCTTCAGTGGCCAGGGATGTTCGACATTTTTCATGTATGTAGTACCTCAATTCTCTCCATGATTCTGGTCACAAACTGAACTGGACAAGGACAAAATCAAATTTCTCCATATGGTTAGTGTTGAACCTAACCATTGAATTTGATTTGGTTCTCATCCACCTCAGTTTGCAGTCAGACTCATGATCAGATTCAGACTCATGGATCAGAATTGTTTGCATCAGAATTCATTTCAGAAGCCCATTTCTAATTGTATCTTTAAACTGTGGGGGTCCAATTGTTTCCAGCTCTTTAGATGTCAGTCCCTTGTCTAAGGAGTACCTGGCAGAATATTTTTCCCATTCTGTAGGTTGTTGCTTCACTCTGTTGGTGGTTTCCTTTGCTTGATTGTTGGTATTATTTCTTCTCTTTCCTCTTTTTCTTTTTCTTTTTAAGGCAGGGTTTCACTATGCAGTTCAGGCTGACCTTGAACTTACTTTGTAGCCCAGGCTGGCCCTGAACTCAGAGCAATTGTCCTGCCTCAGCATCCCAAGTGCTGGTATTACAGGCATGCACCACCATGCCTGGCTCTTGGTACTATTTCTTGTTTAACCAGAGTTTTATTCAGAAAGTCTTTGCCTAAACCTATGTCTTCAACAGTTTTACCTATTTTGTCTTCATGTTTCTGTTCCATTGTGGAGCTCTTCGATCAATTTTTATTTTAGCTTATTGTATGATGATAGATGTGCATTTAATTTCAACCTTCTGCATATGGATAGCCAGTTTTCCCAGCACCATATTTTAAAGAGGGTATCTTATCTCCAGTGAAGGGATTTGGCAC
>RJWM01043968.1:0-13516 GCA_004363535.1 Dasyprocta punctata | reverse complement strand
GGAGGGTGAAAGGTGACATACATAAGGAAAGTTAGATGGAGATTTCTGAGATGGTGGCCTGAAGATGGAAGGAGTTAGAAACCTATCCATTGGTCATCCGTAGGAGTCCCAGAAGAAGCAATTTATGCACCTCTGTCAAATCGGCCAGCGGAGTTACTGGAGAGTCAGCTGAGCATAAGCTGTTGGGAGTGGGACTCGGGGTCCCCAAATTGCAGTTCTAAGGGCACCTCTGGCCTGCTGGATGCTCAAGGTCATGTTCACTAGGGGACTACCTCAGACTCATCGACGTATAAATCCACTCTGCAGCACACACATGGTAGCGAACTAAGAGAAGGGGCTAGGGACTGGTGAGCCTGGGTTAGGAGCCACATAGCCAGGCAGTGACCACAGGCCAGCAGCAGAGGACTGGGAGGTCCAGGAAGTGCAGTGCCTTCCTGCTTCCCCCCACTGCTGAGCCGGGCTGCAGCATGGACACTCAGGATGAGGTCTTGGAAACCCTGGATGGATTCAGGACAGGAAGTGGGATCTCTGTACAAGAGAACTGTCTTTCAGGATAGAAGCAGGCTTGATGCTGTTAAAGAGTAGGAATAGGGAGATCCGAGCTCGTGGTTAACCCAGGCCAAGGGCACAGGTTATATCTGCCATGAAGACAGAAGTTTCATGAAGACTACAAGAGCCTCCCACCACCTTAAAACTTTCTAGTGCTGAGAAGACCTGCAAAAAGACCATTCAACAATCCAGTGACTGAAAGGTCAAGTCAGAAGAACAGCATTTTTTTTTATTTTAAAGAGAATAAAATCAAGCAAAGTAAAACAGAATAAAGTCAATCAAAACAAACCAGTGCAAGTGACACAGGATTTCAAAACAATAGGAAATCAACAATGGTCACCATAATGTCTCTTGTTGTCTTCAAAATAGCTGCCCATACCATCAGACATAGTAAAACTCAAACAAAACAGAACATAATAGAACCAATAAAAACAAAACAACGAATGCAATAAAGGACTTCAAAACAAGATAAGAGCAAATACAAAATGGCTATCATGATATATCTTGTTATCTTCGAAATAGCTGCCCATGCCATCGGATATAATAAAATCAAACAAAATGAAACAGAATAAAACCCAACCCAACAAAACAATGAAAATGATACAGGACTTCAAAACAAGATAATAAGGAATTAACAATGACTACCACCTTCAGAAGGAGATCCCCCATAGATGCTACACTGGGTATTGTTATCCTCTGAATAGATGATTAGACTATCAGATTTAGGCCTGCAAAGTCAGTGAAACACTAAACACCACAAGCATTAAATTGTATTTTACCTCAATAGCTAACATCACATCCTGTGCTTCTCCAGATCAGCTGGTTGCTTACAGTGGTGTGTGTGTGTGTGCGTGTCTTCCTGTTTCCCAGCCAGTGCATCAGAAGGGGCTGGCATCTGGCTCTCCCCACAGCAGTCCTCGCATGGCACTGATTCACAGGGAGGGCTTGCTTCTTGGTGACTCAGAAAAGCAGCATTTATTTAATGCTTCTCCATGAACAGGGGAAGAAGGAAGGCAAACTTAGTCAGGGGTGTGAAAGACCATGTTCCTCAGACACAATTTTGCTTCTGAAAAAGACCTATATATGGGGTAGAGGGAGAGGGATTGGTAGTAGAAGCTAGGAACCATGATCATTTACTTGGCAGCTTGAAACTACACAGAGTCCATTTTCACCATGTGCAGTGTCCTCATGTGTGAATTCGCCTGCTGGCCAGGATGGCTTTGTGACCCTGAGACTGATGCTCATGCTACATGCATGGTCCTCTGGGGCTACGCAAATGTCAGCAGAAAATCTGAGTCCCCCAAAGCACACATTCCCAGTGGAGACAGAGGCTACACTGGCTTCTTGTCTCATTCCTCACACTGTAAACATGGGTCGTTTCCAAGCCCAGGGAGCACCACATTTATTGCATTTTGTGTTTTCATTCATGATTTTGTGTGATGCATGGTGTTCCTAGCACGAGAAGGCAGCCATGCACCTTATGGAGAGGGGCCCTGTGCTAGGTAAGTTCCCAGGTGTGAGCTATGCCACCATTGGCCTTGAGCCCAGTGTCAGCAAATCAGCAAGGCATACACGGCAAGGCACTGTCAAACAGAAACACTTAGACAAGGTCACGTGTTGACTGGGTGACACAAACGTGAAGAGGGGCTCGCAGTTACCTCTGTTGCAATGGCTCAGTCAGAGCCCACTGACTGCTCACAGTGACCTCACAGGACACGAGGACTGAGAAGAACCCTAACGGGCTGAAGTCTGGGCACAGTCTTGCTGGGTCCTCCAAGGCTGCAGCGCCATGCCAACCAACCTTCCAAGCTCACGAGTCATCCTCTTCCAAGTCATGTGGCCGCGGGCAGAACTCAGTCCTTGGGGCTGGGGACTCGTGTCCTGTCTCCCAGCTGGCTGCTTGCAGCACCTAGAGGTCCTTTGACATTCTTTGCCACTTGATACTTTCAACATGGTGCTTGTTTAAGATCAGCAGGGGCTGCCCTTCGTGGGCCAGCGACGTGCAGTCTCACGGGACAGGATGTCCCAAGAGTGTCCCCTGCGCCGTTCTGTGTCACCTTCCCTACTCCGGGGAGGTGTGTCTACACCTCTGGGATATCTTACAGGTCTCAGGTCCCACTCACACGCGAGTGGACTGCACAGGGTGGGAATTAAAGTATGGCTGCTGTAAGACTTGCCCAAAGTCTTGCCTGGGGAAGATGAGATGTGACTGATAACTCGGAAAGACCTAGCCAGTCAGAAATCAGTGTCAACGAGGTGCGTCATGCAGGCTGTACCCTGGTGACAAAGGAAGGCTGGGCTCTGTGTTGAGACACTCGGTCCTCATCCTACCCTGTCGCTGCCTGTGAGCAGAGCTCTGGGCCTCAATGTCGTTACCTCCACCAAGTGGAGAGGTACACAGAGCTGGAAATCCTTGGGGAAGTGCACTGCAAACCTTTCTTCATGGTGACAGGCAGTGGGGGACAGGAAGGATGGCACTTGGTCTGGAAGTCACCCTCTCTGTCCACAAGGGCCCAGGGAAGCCCTCCTTCCTCCTGTTGCCCTGCTGCTAATATGTCCAAAGGGCCATCTCGGTGGAGTGGCAATAGAGGCCCAGACTGAGAAATGATAATGTATTCCCGTTTAGCTACCTTTAGGTTGATAGTTGGCCTGGGACCTGTCAGCCCACACCAAAGCCAGTTCGCACCTTACCCCCAGTCAGGCTCAGAAAACTGCTTCTGTTTCGGATCATATGGCTGAGTAGGAATGGGGCAAAGGGCAGCCACCAGCACCCAGAAATCTTTCAGTCTGGCTTCACATGTCATTATGGGTAACTCCGAGGGCACCACAATTATTTTCCTAATGTTTCTGACAATCCACTTAAAACTACCTCAAGCCCCCCAGGGCTTGAAATCCTTGCTCCAGGATGCAGAAGACAGCTGGGGTGGGGGCTGTCTCCAGGACGCGTTAGCACGCGGTGGCCTAATTAAACTCCGCTTGGGAGGAAGGCGCAGCACCAGGATCCTTTCTCCTTAGGAACTGCCTTTAGACTGCAGCTCTTTTCTTTAGAAATTGCTTTGTTTCCTTTTCATTTGAGTCCAAAAGCCATTGGGCCCCGGAGTCCCTGCCTTTCGCGTGGGCATTCAGGCACAGACCGCAGATGGCTGGACAGAGGGCGCCTTGTGCTCTCGGCCGGACTTGCCCCCGGGAACTTCCTCTAACATATAGCATCTTTCACTAACATTTGCTTTTCAAAGCCATCTTTTCTGAACAAAGGCCCTTTCTATATGGATCACTCCTAACCCCCTTTTCTGTTTCCTTTAAGGTCATTTGTTTCGAAGCCTTTACAGAAACATGGCCCTAAGTGCTCGGTTAGAAAGAGGCAGCCTGGAGCACAGATTTTCACCCAGGACAGGCAGCTCCACCACGGTCTCAGCCTGTCTGATCAAACTGGGTCCTCTCCCTCAGTTTCAGTGTCATTTCTCTTAAAGCAAAGAGCTGAGTTAGCTGCTCTCTGGGTTCCTGTGTTTTGGACTCTGAAATGCTCCTGCGGGGCACGCGAGTGCGGAAGGCCTGTATCTTACCTGGGTGCCTGGCCCCCATCATTCCCAATAAACAGAAGTGCTTGCTCCGCCTTCCGGTGCCTGGGATTGGAATCTTGGGGGCGGAGTCTGGGACTTGGTTTTGCAGGGAGCCCCTAGGAAGAACTGGGCGGCACCTGTTTACAGCAGCGTGTCCCTGCTCGCAGGAATAAGCAGTCCATTCAGGACAGCGGGGCCACCTGCTCCTTCTGCTGGGTAAACAGCCTCCGTCTTTCCTCCAGGAGACAGGTGTGTGGTGTTTGGCTCAGGAAGAAAGCACAGCCTGTCTGCAGAGGTCTGGAAAACAGCGCTCTCTCCCGCACTTCCACAACCGTCGGGCCTCCCCTCTCCCCAGGTTCTACACAGACGGCAGCCTCCCAGGAGTGCAAATGCAAGCTCAGAAAGCCCTGGCTGTGACCATTAGGACAACTGCAATAAAGGGAGAAAAATTGTCACACTCGTGTTCCCTTTCTTCACTCAGACGACTCCACCCTTCCGGTCAGACTCCCTGCAGGAGATTCCGCGTGGGGCCCGGAAGGCAGCCTTCTTGAACATTAGCCTCACTTTCCCCCACGAGTGCACACAGAGAAACTTATCAGGAAAGTACCAGGTGTCACATCTCCGTGTTTGAAGGACTGATCAAGGCTCAGCGCTCACCCTACAGTGAGATATTGAAGAAAGTCGATCTCCGCTCCATCGCCCTGAAGCTGCTTCCTGCCACAGGCTTGCTGTTCTCTGAGCTGTCTTCGATTAATGAAAGAAACTTCTAGCGACTGGCATGCTGGATTGTGGAGGAAAAATGCCAACCAAAGGGTTTGCGGGCATCGCAGCCCCCAAACTAGCAGTGAGGAGACGGAGCTGGGGGCCGGGGCAGGAGGCCGCTGTCCCACTTTGTCCTCCCCTCTGGGGGACTCTGTCTGTGGCGTGGGCCAGGCTGTATTCTAACAGCTGGGCTGTGGTTCTGGGGCTGCTGGGCCTCCCAGGAGCGCGGTGGGCAGGGCTCTGTGCAGCAAGGCATGTCTGATTTGCTTCCCAGCAATGTTTAGCCACTGCTTTTGATTTGCTTTGTTTTGTTTTTCTGTGCCGGTGCCATGCTCCAAAGTATGATGAGTGAACAGAAAACAATGCGGTAATGAGGACTGGCCGAGCCAGTGGCATGGAAAGCCCCGCAGAGCTGCTCAGACACTGTCTGGCGGCCTTGGAAAGGGAGCCTGGGGTGCACACGGATCTCACCCTAATGAAATCCTTTATCCTGCTTCACTTTTGAGGACAAAATCTTTGAGGCCCAGGAAGACCGCACCGTGCTGGCTACAGAGCTGGGTTGTTCTGCTCCGTGTCCACCCTCCTGCCTAGAGAGCGGCAGGGAGTGGGTGGGGTGGTCTCTGAGAGGATCCCATTGGTTTTCGTGTGGAAGGAGGTGGGAGGAGGAGAGCACCCTGAGCCAGCCAACCGGAAGGAGCCCCCCTGCAGCAGGTCTCCAAGAGAAGTTCATGTCCAGACGACAACTGCACGGCTGCTTGCTGGTGCTCCGGGCCCTCACCCTGAGCCCCAGTGCGGGCTCCCAGGCTGGGCCACATGAACCACCCTTGGCCCCCAAGGTCAAGTCGGAGAGAGCACTTTATCCTGAGGCTGGGTGTCTCTGGCCACCCAGCAGCCAGGACGCTGGCACATGAACTTCTCTTTTTTTTTTGGTACCGGGGATTGAACTCACAACCTTGCGCCTGCTGGGCAGGTGCTTAAGTCACTGAGCTAAATCCCCAGTCCTATTTTTTTGAGACAGGGTCTCACTTTGTAGCCTAGGCTGGTCTTGAACTCACAACGATCCTCCTGCCTCAGCTTCCCCAAGTGCTGGGATCAAAGGCATGTGCCACCACGCCTGTCTTGGCACATGAACTTCTAACCTTAGTTACATGAGGACACACAAAAGGACTCGGAAAAGCCAAGGGGAGAGACGGGAGCCCAGCCGAGCTATTAAAACACTGTTCCCAAAGAGACAGTGGATGCTCTGCTGACCTTGAACTCCCTGACCTTGGGCTGAGACCCAGGATCGGCTCCACTCCTGCCCTCTCCTTCATCAGCTGCCTGTGGGTGACAAAGGGGAGAGGGACAAGAGGAGGTTTCAGTCACCGTCCTCCTGGTCCCACTGCCTGGGAGTCCGCATGCTCAGGACCCAGCCTGCAGGTGGACGGGAATGTTGCCTCCCCCAGGAGCCTGGGATGAGGGCCCGCGGTGTTCTGGGGAGATCTGACCTGTCTCCCCACTTCCCACTAACACACCTGATAGCCACGAAGGGCCGTGGGTGCCTTCTGCTTTCAGTGAGGACCGCATGTGACTTTGAGGGTGACTCCTGAGGAGCCCCTGCCCAGGGCAGGGAGGAGCCTCTGTCCCAGGTCCTCGCAGGCCCCCCTGAGGAGTCCCACAGGGTGAGCCCAGCACGTGACAGTGCAAGTTAGCTGGGACAGCTCTCCACAGGGCCGGGGATGCGGGTGTGCGCTGCTACTGCAGAAAACATGATTTCTCCAGTATTCCTCATGGAAGGGACCAGACGGACACAAGCTTCCTTTGCTCTGCAAACTCCATTCTTCTCATTTCATCACAGAAACCATGTACTTTCTGCAGAGCCTCACAGCTGGCCTGCTTCCACACAGAGCCTTCCCCTGTCACATGTCCCTGAAACCTCAAGGATGCCCAAGAAACGCACTGGCTCCACCTCTACCAAATTCAGCACCTTTTTAGAATTTCCTGCAGCATAAATCTCTATTCAGGAAGAATGGGCCTCTCCTTAGCCACTTGAACCAGCCCTGGGAGCCCACCACGAATCTCCCTCCTGAGATGTCTCATCTTTCAGCACAAGGTGAGCAACTTCTCTTAAAAGCCAGGCAGGAAAACATTTTAGGGTTTTCTGGCCAACTATTCCACTACTCCACCATAGGACGTCAGCTGAGTGTGGGTGGCTCTGTTCCGATAAAGCTCTCTTTAGAGAATGGGTGGTCAGCCGGATTTGGGTGCACTTTGTCAATCTTTGCTTTAGTGCATAATGGCAGATGCCAGGAGCTGTGGCCCTGCCCACTTGGTCTTCGGGGGGCTCGCCCATTTGAATGAGGCCTTCGTGTTTGGTATCCCTTGCTTAGTGCAGGGATCGGCCACTGGGATTGTCTCTAGGAGTGTTTGAAACAGACACGGAGAAGATTCCATTGCTCTCTGTGGCAGAAGCCACAAGACAGGAATCCCAGGCCCTGCGGACTCACTCATCTGGGAAGGGCACAGACAGAGCACAGAGAGGGTGCAGACGGCACAGGGAAACGTGTGCACGGTCAGCTGCCGGGTACTCCTGTTCCTGAAGCCCATCTGTCCTTCGGGACACGCAGCAACTCCATTTCCTTTTCATAAATTCTCCTTTTTGCGCTAATGCATAAGATATGAATTTCAGTAAGCTGTGACCCAAAGAATCTTCACGATCCTCTAGGCAATACCTCATGGGACCCCACTCTTCCCAATTCCACTAGGTTCTCAAGAACAAAGTGTGATTGAGAAATACAGTATGTGTCTAGATTTTTTAAATTAGTACAGTAAATCCCACATTGCCATCAGTCCCCCTCGATATACTTCTCTCTCACTTTGAGCACACGCATCCCATCCTTCTTGCCGCTTTCTGAAGCAGTTCTGGAGGTGCCCTTTGCTGAGTCTTTTGTTGCTCTGTCATGGCTTCCTCGATGAACTGAATGGATTCAAAACATTTCCATTTCGTGGTTATTTTGGTTCCAGACCCGGTGGATAAGGTGGCCGAGGACACACTGTGATGTTTTATGAGACGGCCTTTCCATTAGACCACGTGCAGCAGCGGCATTCTCCCTACGTTTTATCACACATCCTAAACAGTGCTTCTTTATAAACACCAGGTTCCTAAAGATGCCAACTGGGTTCTCCCTGCGTCAATGGCAAGGACACAGTCCCCATTCCAGAGATGACATCGGCACCCCAACTGGTTCATTCCAGATGGTGAGGGACACAGCCATAGTCTTTCTGTCCCAAACCAACATACCGTCTAAGGAGGTACTGGGGGGCCTGGAGGTGATCAGTCATCCTATGGGATTTAGGACATGTGACCCAGACTCGCCTGGGCATCCTTGAACCAGGTGGGTCCTCCTCCACTCCCCAGAGCTGGGGGACTACGTCAAAGGTCAGCTTTGGTCTGCAATTAAAGCCAGAAAGATTTGCCCTGCTTTGGACTTACAGTAGAGATGCCCAAACTGAATCATAAATCACCCCTCACCCCGCCCCTTCCTCAATTCCCCTAAATGAAGAGAACTAAGAGACCTGAGATGGAACAGAGGGATATTCTGAGCCACTCCTAGGATCTGGGATTTGTTGTCTGCCCTGTGAAAGAATGGACAGAGGCCCCTGGATCTCAACCTAATTTCACTCATTGTCTGCCGGCAGCTCGGGTCAGGGCCTCCTTGCCCACCCTGCTTTCCCGTCTCCATCCTGCCTGGTGATGTGCCATGGCTCCAGGTGTTCACAGCTGGGCTTGAGCGGGGTGGGGGTAGAGGTCATCCAGTTTCCCAGAGTCTGCAGCCTGACAGTTTGGTAAACTGAGATCCTCAGTCTTCCACAGAGCTCTGTGCTGCAAGCCCCAGGGTGGGGACAGCAGGTGTGACGGTGTCCCCACCGACCCTTCTCTTTCTCAGGTGGGTTTGTTATGAGAAAGGGAAGGGGTAAGTTTGCAATTACTCTTTACCTCCACAAAACCATCAGGTGCCACCGCCTCTGCCAAGCTTCCTGTCTCCTGAACCACATTCCTAGCAATAGACTGCAGTCCTTGGATTTCACCCAAGGGAGCAGTGTGCATTTAGTCAGCTGGTTTTCAGGTACATAGCTTATGTAGGGATTGTAATTAGTAGAAAGAAGCAAACAAGAGGAAAATCGTGTCTTTCAAGGACTTTAGAGTTTTACAAGGTGAATCCCCAAGCACTGGTGAGGAAGAGTGCTTTAACTTTGCAAAACAGCTTCAGAGCACAGACGTGCTACATAGCATTGAAGACCCAGGGAGGATGCTGGGGACAGCCAATAAGGGCATGGCATGAGGCCAACCCATGTCCCCGTGGGAAGGGGGAGGTTCCCATAAGTGCCCAAAGGTGCCAGGTAGCAGTAAGGTCCCACGTGGAGCCCACAAGATGCCCAGCAGCTCTGAAAGACAGGCTCCTGTCTCTGTGAAGCTGTCTACACCCTAGCAGTGCTGAGGGTCCTACTGCCTGCTGCAGTCAAGCCGAGGCCTCCACAGTCAGCCCTGAGTCACTGTCCCCTGTCCCCTGGCATGTCTGGCAGCTCCCCGATGTCAGCTCTTCTTGGCCTGAGTTGTCCCCTGGTGGTTTCCATTGGAATTCCACCCATGCCTCCAGATTTTATGGTATGGCTACAGTGTGTCCCCAGCTTGGGGCCTGCTAGCTGTGGAGTGGCTCTGCTTTTATCCAAGGTAGAGTAGTTTTTCCTTGGTGGAAGCCTGTGGTCACCTTTAGGAACACGACAAATCCAGTGGACATCTGTGAGCTGTGACCCTCCGGGAGGATTCCCTGAACTTCTGCAACTGCTGCTTGGACTGCTGGAAGATAAAGGACTACGCGGGGCTGGGCGGATGAGGAAGACAGTGGGCTGGAGCAATTCCTCACTGCAGTGCCGGTCCCTAACCTGGGCATAATCTCTTGTGCCAATTTTGCCCTGGAATTGCAGCCAGGCAGCCCTGTCCTCAGCTTACAAAGAGCAGCAGCAGAGAAAAGTCTAACAGGAAAAATAAAACTGCATTGGTACCAATTTGTATTTAACCTCCTCTCACCTGTATTTCTTCTCATTTCATGGTTTAGTTTCCGTGAAGTGTGCAGATGAAAAGCTCACTATGTCCAATTTCTTTCTTTATTGCAAAGTCCTAGGGACTTTCTTTTTGACAACAGAGCCTAAAGTGATGTGTTTTATATACACAGCACGATGGTTTGGCTCTTAAATACCCCTCTAGAGTCTTGATCACCAGCCTGTGGTGCTGTTGGAAGGTGGAGGAACCTTTAAGAGGCGGAGCTTAGTGGAAGGAAGTAGTGTCACTGGGGGCGTGGCCTCAAAGGGCTTGCTGTGAACCTGGACACTGCTGTGTGTCTCTTTGCCTCTGGTCTCCATGAGGCCAGCAGCTTTGCCCCACTACACCCGCCCTACTCCCATGCTCTGCCTCACCATGGACTCAGAAGCACTGTGGCCAACCAACCCCAGACAAGACAGCTCTGAAACCATGAGCCAAAGTAAATGTTTCCTCCTTCATGCTGTTTGCCTCGGGTGCTTTGTCACACTGATGGAAAGCTCATGTGCACACGATTTAGAAGATGCTGGTAACTTCTCTGTTCTTCTGAGAACCAATACAGCTTAGCTCATAGCCCTCAGTACATGATTTGAAGTTTGTTTCCTGCCCAGTAATATGTGTAAACTCCCGGGATCTCCCCCCGCCACCTTCTCTGTACCGCATCATCCTGAGCCAACAGTTCAGCCTTCAACTAGGAAGACGCCCACCCCCAGAGCTTCTTCGGTGGAAGGACCTTGCCTTGGGGACTCCCTGGGTTGCCAGCACTGGTCCAAGTACTTGAAATGATGCGAAAAGACTGAGCTGTGGTATTCACAAAGAGTCCAGCTGCTTGTTCTGCTCAGTAGAGAGCTTCCACACACAACCCCTGGGCAGACAGAAGCCTCAGTCTTCTGGACTCAGTGCTCCCATACCTGGGAGTACGATGTTGGTAGGTGCTTCGCTCTCAGCATATGCATGTAAAGGCTGCACAATGGAGAGCTATTTAAAGATCTTCTAAAGATAAAACTAGAATGTGAGAGCTCCAAAGGAATTTGCAGTCAGCGCTTTTGTTGGTTGTTAAAATACAGGTCTGCATTCAAATTGTTGGAGGCAAAATTGTCCAAATGACACATTTCAGGCCTCAGACCAAATTTGATTCTGTTGCTTTGGGTTAGGGCCCTGGTGACTACATTTCTCAGAAGCTTTGAAGGGGATTTTGCCGCACACTGTAGTTATGAATTGCTGACAGGTTAAAAACTGCTCTCTACAGATGAAGAAATTGGATACCTGAGAAACGAACTGAGTTTCCACAAGTGGTACTGATGGACGCAGCGAATCAATGCTCACTGGGCACCCACTGGGTGTCAGTACCCGAGGCAGGGACACCCCATCCAGGCCTCAGTTCTACTTCTGGAAGTGCATGGGGACCGGAAGTGGCATGGAGGTCACACTACTGGTATCATGAGTAGAATCTCATGAGCATCAGGGAATGAAGGGACCCTCTGGAAAAGCACCCTTTGGAAAATCCAGAGATTCTTGGTTCAGATCCTGGTTGGGCCAATTTCCGGCTATGTGATCTTGACAAAGGAACTTCACAGTTTAGCCTCTTATGCTGTTTTTGTGATATCAGAGTTGCTGAAATAACACAGTCAGTCAAAAATGCTTAAGGAAGTGCCGGGCACACCATGTCGATGTGACAGTAGCTGCTTTCCTTTCTGGTGTACAACCCACTGCTTTTTGTATGACTATGTTTTGCCTGTAAAAGTTTTTCATTTCCATATAATGAGCATTTGAAGACTCTATTGACAAGGCACTGGAGCAATGTGAATCCTCTAACTGACATCTGAAATTTCATATTACTTAGGACACAGACTGATGCCTTTCAATTCATGAGCCAATTTCTCATCCCATCTAATTCTAGTTCCCTTCATTACTTCAAAAATTTTCCTTTCACATTGCCCAAGTAGGGATCCAACCCATTTATATTTTTCCATTTGCTCTCTGTAGAGCACACTGACTTCAATTTTCTCCACCTTTACGGTGACGACCATTTTTCCCCACTATCTTAATCACCATCGGGCTGCCAGTGCTCGGTGAAACATCGGACAATTATAAAGATGTGTGTATGCAGACGAGAAAGTGCTGACTTCTTCAACGTTGTGGCTCATTTGCAAGATATCTGAAGACTTTCACCTTTCTCAGGAATTAAAATACAGCATGGCAAGCTGGTGCTATTGGACTTGAACTGAGAATGGCTCCAGGAGCAAATGAAAATGGTCAGGATCCCTTGGGAGTTGGGAGGCTCCTGAGTTAGACTTCTGGGTGTCACCTGGGGGGAGGCTGCTTGGCTATAGGATCACCTGTGGTTCCACTGACCTCATGGTGCTGTCAACAGCAGCACAGTTCAAAATCGGACTTGGAGAAGGAGATTTATGCTCAGGATTTCAGAAGTGAGACATTGCTCAAATTTTAATAATAATCATTATACTACTACTAATAAAAACATCTTCTCCAGCTTCTTTCTGTTCTTGGCCCCTTCTTCTCAAATAACAACCTAAGTCCCATGATAAATAAACCAGAAGGCAGAGGGTGTGGTCATCAGTGTCTTCTCCCTATAACCCTTTGCTATGGGTATGGTCCTGTGTCCCCCCAAGGCCTCATGTAATCATGGATGGGGCTGAATCTGGTGTTTGTGATTGGTTTGTTGTCTGGCACTGGGATTGGTGGTGTGAGTGTTGCACCTGACCCAGGGGTGGAGCCGACATACAGTGTAAGGGCAGGTGGAAGGCCTGGCTTTCTCTTTCTTGCCAGGTTCGTACCTTGCTGTTGCAGCAGCCCTGCCACACCACACTGCCTTGGAGCCAACTGAGTATGGACGGAAACCCCCGAGAACTGTAAGAAATAAACCTTTCCTTCCCTAGTTTTGGGCATCAGGTGTTTTGTCTCAGTAACGAGTAAAAAGTAACTTAGATGCCCATGATGTGTGTGATTGTAAGATCTAACAAACCCAGTGTCTTTTGTCTCCCTGTCCTGCAGCTTCTGATAAAACAGGCAGCTGTTATTCAGAGCTACATGACAGCTTTGCCCAGCTTGCTCCCTGCCACCAGCCTTTCGTGGTTGAAATTCCTAAAATCCAGAATGTAAATTTTGTGTGATAACTAGACAATAAATAATCTAATAAAATACCCAAGTAGTGGGGAGATGATGGGAAGCTACAGAGAGAGCAAGCAGAGCTCTCCAGCGAATGGGAAGTGAATAGGAAAATGGGACCAAGTGCAGAGGATCAAACAAATCCCCCTGGAAGGTGAGAGGCTGCATCCAGAGCCTCAAAACAGCAGGGCAGGAAATGAAAGTCTTGGGCACAAAGAAGAAAACAAAAAATACTTTAAATGGATGAACACAAACAACACAAAATGCTCATGCCAGACACTTAAAGGATAGACTAAGCATGAGAAGCAAGCTGAAGTGAAACTCCGCAAAAGATAAACACAGAGATAAAAGCATGATTCCCAGGTGTCTGCCTTCGCAGGCCTTGCAGGGTCTCCGTGGGCGGTGGAGGCTGAGCTCCAGAGAGAGCGTGAAGTCCTTG
>RJWM01043967.1:0-13517 GCA_004363535.1 Dasyprocta punctata | reverse complement strand
ACATGTGTCCTGAGTTTTACAAACCCTTATTATCATCAAATCAGCTATGCCATATAAATTGATTGAAAAGGAAAGGTAGATATGTCATAGTATGGTTTTTGTAATGTACATTTTTCACTTCTTGATGGGAGATAGTTGAAATAAAAACTCAAAGCCATTACATGAGAGCTCAGCAAGTTATTGTGAAAATAGAAACATGGAATATTTACTATTATCAATTTTTCTGTTTTCACTTGAAATTCATTCTGTATTTATTGGTACACATAGAAGCAGCTCATTTTTAAGTGATTGCTTAATATCCCTTTATTTGAATTTATGGACAGTTTTAACCATTTTTCCTCTGGGTAAAAGTATATATTTTTGCTAAGATTTTACTGACATAAATAGTGATACAAAGAATATCATTGCACATGGGTTGTGGATTTTATGATGGGTATACTATAGAAGAAATGCCTAGCAGTAAAATTGTTAGGTTCTTGGGTCAGTGCACTTTTTATGGTTGATAAAGGTGGCCAAATTGTACCACATAGGAGTTGTATCAATTTATATTCCCGTAAGGTGTGCAAGAGGGCATATAATTCTTCATGTATGTATATCAGACTTTCAGATCTTTATCAGTTTGCAGATGAAAAGTAATGCTTGTGCCCTTTTAATTTGTGCAGTTCTTGTTATAGATAGGAGCAATTTAATATATTAATATTGCAATTTCTATGATTTGTATTCTTATTTGCTGTCCATTTTTCTCTTGGATTGTTGGTTGTCTTCTAGTTTGCTAAAACTCTTTCTTGGTAGAACATTTATCTCTTTGTGATATGACTTACAAACATTACTTTTCCTCATTTATCTTGGAGCATTTTTGTGATGTGTTTTGACAAAAATGGGATCTAGATTTTTGTTGCCTGCTCATGCACGAATGCTTTATTTAGTGGTTTCTCAGTGTAAATGTTTCTGGAGTCTAGACCAAAGGGGCCTAACTTTTTGGTGCCAGTTCCAGTCACTGGCACAAAATAATCAGATTGGGAAAAGTGGTGGCGTGAAACAGCCAATGAATTTATTCAGTACAGCCACACTGAGAAGACATGGGCTGTCAAGTGTCCTCGGTGTTGGCTTGACCTGAAGGTGAAGGGGAAAGCAGTATGTGTCATGAAGCAGTCTCTGTCCAACTGTGGCCTGGTTGATCATTAGCAGTGACAAGAAAGTTGCTTGTTGCATGGAGGATAGTTTTGACTCCTGTCACAAGATCTGACCTATTCTTTCTGGAATCCAAAGTGACTGCAGGAGAGAATGACTCACAGGAAAAAAAACAAGTTAGAAAGGCAAGGTGGAGTGAGGACTCCATGCACAGGACAATGATGGAGTTGCTTGGTGCCTCTCTGGATGTCTAGAATAGGATATGCAAAGGCAGCAGTTGACAATGTGTTGCTCATGATGTCCCTGTAAATCTTGGAAACAGCTTTGTTAATTTCATCGTGGTGTCTTCACCCTTGTGGGGCAAGGGTTAGCCTCTTTAGATCAGCGTTCATTAAGTGATTAGCGTGTCAACATGTGGAGTACACCAGGAATCCTGCCTAAAGTTTACGGTACAAAGGAGACCGATGTGCAATGAAGGCAGAGATGCCAAACTTTTATACTGTTTTTAATTACCCATCAGACATCTGCAGGCCCAAGTGAGGAGTGAGCGCTTTTAAGCAAAAGTGGCCTCTAAACCCCTAACTCTCTCTTCTCTCTTTCACATTCACATACCCACACTATTCTAGTGTTTTTAGCTAGAATTTATTTTGACATGAGACAGAAATCCATCCTTAATTTTTCCCAGATGGCTTCCCAGTTGTCTTAACACCATTTAATCTATCATATCCTGCCGATTCAACATGCCATTTACATCAGAAACTAAAGCCCTCTATGCATTTGGATTTGTGTCTAAATTTTGTTTTGTTCCATCAATCTTTTCATGCAACAGAACCACAATATTCTAATTGTGGTGGGCTTGTAATAAAACTAGTCCTCACAGTACCCCTGCCACATCATCAGAATTCATTTGGAATAAATTTCATATTTGTGCAGTTATTTTTCCATGTGAATTAAAATAAACATCTTGATACAGGCCCTGAAAATATGTTGCAATCCTATTCAAGGTTTGTGCTTAAGTTTTCTCAAGTGTTAGTTACTCGTGGTGTAATAGGGAACCAATACATTAGATATGAGCTTCCATATTACACTGGTTCTGTATAAATACTTGGGAAAATTTTATTTTTCTATTCTTAGAATATATTTCAATAGTGTTGGAGAAATCTGTACTGGACTTATTTGTTTCTTATGGTTTTTATTCACCTGGGAATTACCCTAGGCTGGCTCTTTTATCAACGTGTGAGAGGAGCTGGTGGAATCATTCCCCTACTGTTTCCTCAACTTTATTTTCATCAGCTAGAATATTTATATATTCTGCTCATCTGGGTTAGTGTTTGTAAATTAAATTTTCCTTGTAAGTAATATACTTCATGCACATTTTCAAATTCATTCGAAAATTGGTGAGAATAACATTAGCCTCTTTCTTCTTTTCATTTTCTCATTTCTCGAGGCGTTTCCCCCTGCTTCTTGTGTGTGTGACCACCCATTTCCCAATTTCTTCTTAGTTGTGTTCTTTATTCTGCTATATTTTTAACAAAGAATCATCTCTTGTAATTTTAGAAAAGTCTACATTTCTACAGTCTACTTGTTTTTCATTTCTCATTAGTAGTTATTTTTGTGTCACTTAATTTTTAGTTTCATTTCATTTTTCTAATTTCTTGTGTAAGTCTAGATGGCATGAATTAGGTATTTTTTCTCTTTTGGCTGTTAATATAAATATTTAAGAATATGTATTTCTTAAATCTGGCATGAACTGTTTCTTACCATTTCTAAGGCAGAGTATTTTTGCTATTAGCAGTTTTAACTATTCTGTTATCTTGACTTCCTCTTTAATCCACATACATCTGTAATGGTTATCCTTTGCGGGAGGGATATGGCCTAATACGTGGTTAACTTTTGTCAGTATTCCATCATTATTTCAGGAGAAATTAGCTTAGTTTTCAGGTTATGGACATTTATATTGATTACTCTGAGAAATCTGACCTTTAGGTACAGAATGGCATTGATTAATTATGTTCCTTTTGCTTTTCCTGAAAAGAGGGAGCTAAAATTCTTCATAGTTAATGTGATTCACTATTTATGTTTCCTATAGTTTTTGCTTTATGAATTGTATCACTATATTTTATTGAAAGATATCCTAGCTGTTAAATCTTCAGTGGTTTGAACTTTTAATCATTATCCCTAGTGTACTATGTATAGTTGTTTTCCAGTTAATAAGGATATTCTTTTACAAAGATCTCCAAGACTAATTTGGCCTTATTTTGTCTTTAAGTTATGTGATGTTTTTGCTTCCTCTGGTTATTTGGATAAAGTTTCTTGACTGTCCTTTTTATGTGGCACTTTAAACGGCACTCACTTCCCCCTCTTCCCTGACCATTCGCAACTTTGGTTGATAATATTTGTATTAGTTATTCTCATTTTATTTAGTATTTTGAATATGCTTTTAGTTCTTTTCTTTGACTTGTCAGCTATATATGATGCCTTTGAATCCCTAGCTCTAAAATAGAGAAAAGCAGCATACATACACTACCATCTCCTTCATCATTTAATTTTTGGTAACTATATTTTTTCTGTTATAGTTTTGGATTTTGTTTTGTTTTACAATAATGCCCATAGGTTTGATTCTAGGGCTAGACAGTTTCAGTAACATCTGGTATTTGCTATTCTCTGTTTTTCTTTTGCTCAGTTGAACCTCATTCTCTGTCTTTCAAGAAAACTCAAACTCCTTCAAAAAAGCTTTCAAGGGACAAAATTCTCTGAATTCTTGTATGTCCAAACATGTTCTTCCTTGTGGGCTTTAGACTCAGATGATTGCTTGGCTGGGTATAAACTTCTCAGTTCATTTTCTTCCTAACATAGTCCCAAGAATTACTTCATCACATGTTAGCTATTTATTCTGCTCCAGAGAATTCTATAAAAAGTTAATGTAAGGACAAGAAAGATTTAGCCACACATACTATCTTCCTCTCTCTCTCTCCCTCTCTGTCTCTCTCTGTCTCTGTCTCTCTCTCTCTCAAAAACCAAAGCATTTTAAAACAACACCTGTATGCCTCAGCTGTATTTGAAAGCACTGTTGTAGTACTTCACATAATAATAATATCCATTATACAGTCCCAAAAATATAAACAGTTTCCAATATTATTTTAAAAATTCAGGTAAATGCATTGTCTTGCTTACTTTTCTCTCATTGATGAGACAAAATACCCAATGCCCAAAATTAAGCTCACTGTGGAGGCTTCAGTCTGTAGTCATCTGGTGCCAAGGCAGGGTGACATGACACAGGGGCAACAGTTCAAGGCAGCAGGAGACAGTAAAAGCAGCAAGAGCAAAACTAGGGAGAGCAAGCCCCTTTTCCTTTATATTTTAAGTAGGCTACCCCCGTACTGTGCAGGGGTATTGTAGCACTCACACCATCTCCATGCCCTCCTCCTGCAGAGAATGAGGATGTTTACAAAGTAAGGACCCTGACTCCCTGCTGAGTCCTTAAATTTGTGAATTTCTCAAATTGACACAATGTATCAATCATAACATGTATAGAATGTGTTTTATAAATAATCTTCTAATAAGTAAAGAACTATTTATGTCCTCTAATATTTTAAATATTATCTGATAAGTTTAGCATTTAGAAAATACTGTGCTGTGAAATTTATTTTGTCAGCAAAAGGAAAAGGAGACATTTTGCTTACTTGAATGGGAGAACAAGTATGCCATAATAACTAGATACTTTAAAAGCGGAGAATTCTGTTATGGCACTCTCTATTATACCTATTTGAGAAGCAGTAATTAAGAGCTGAACAAGATACCCTGTAGTACTGTGGGAGAGAAGGCAGTATTGTTTTAGACTCTTGGTGAAGTAGCTCTCAAGCTGGATAGTTTTCAGTCAAGACACGGAAGAAAGACAGTATTTGTATATCCCTAGGAAATGAGATGTTGGTTGGAAGATGAGATGTTGTACCCGTTGTGAGTTCCTTGTTTGTGGTACTGATGTTCCTAGCAGGTCTGAGATATGAGTTGAATCCTTACTTTTGTCCAAAAGCAGCATTTTCTATTCATGAGATTGTGAATCAGCAGGACTGGCAGCAAGTGAAGTTACTTCCTCAGTCTGTTATGTGTCTGGAGCATTGGAAATGGGCAGAATTCCTACATGCTATCTTAGTCTGATTTCCATTCCAGCCAGAGACTGGTTTAAAAGAATCCATACTCAACATGGATCTCAAAAAGTTTCTATCAAGTGTCTTCATGGCACTTCAGGAAGGCAGGGTCAGAATTCCTTCATGAGAAACAGTGGTTGGGTTTGCTTTCCATTAATCTTTTCTCAGCCCGGTATGAATTCTGTTGCCTTGGGTCTGTATGTTTGAGACATGGGGGTGTGGAGTTGTTTAAGGACAAGTGTGTTTATTTTTGCTCAAGCATTAAAGAAAACTGTTACCTACACTGTGGTACAGATACGCATCTGATAGTTCCTGTATGGTATTTCTGTTCTAAAGATTCCAGTCTATTTTTAATACGTAAGTATTTTAAACAGGAGTAAATTAACCCAGGCCTTTTGATACATTATGAAAGATCGTAGCAACTGCTAGCCTTTCCTACTTTCTAAAATACACTTAGAAATGTTACATATTTTCATTTTTTTAATTCAACGTTAGCCAAATTTTGTGAACTGGGGGTGTTCTATAAAAACCAAATCCATGGGAAATTGGGAGATCCACAACTGATTGAACACACTGCCGTATGTTTGCCAATTCCTAGGTTTGGGACTTTATAAGTATCCAACTTCGTTTTCTTCAACTCAGTGGTCTCTCTGTGACTGTCATTATCAAGTCAGACCTGTGGCATGTTATTCCCTCTACCCTTTTCCCTCTCAACTGGTTCTCACACCATGCAAGAAAAATTAAAAGTTTGTCTTTATTGTAATGCAGCTAATAAAATATTTATAAACTGAGTCTTGTAGATGGAGGAATTAGAGTCAAATAGCAGCCATGAGTTTTACTAACTTTGTGACATTAGACAAGTTCTGAATGACAAAAATGATGTAAAAGATTCTCCTGAGGGCTAAATGAGATAATGTAGATAAAAGACTTATGAAGTGCTTAACACATAATTCTCATCAATAATTATGTGTATGTGGATGATATTCCTGTTATTACTATTGTTTTTAGTAGATTGTGAATTCCTAAAAGGTAGGAAGTAAATTTGTTCAATTTTTCTATCTGAGGATTAGGGATAGTGCTTTGTGTGAGTTAGTACTTTAATGCATATTTGTTCTGAGGGAATATTGATAAATTACAAAAGGGTACTAGCTGCTAAGATCTTCAGGAAGGAACATGGTTTTTCAAAATGCGAAGGGTATCAGTGTTGCCTCATTTCCCACACACAGCAATGACACTAGGGTGCGTGTAAGTCAAGTGCAGAGTGGGATTAGCCAGACAAGAAGCACATAAAATTCATGACCCTCAGGGCAGAACAATTATATTTCAAGAAGAATTCGGTTTAGGATAAAACCACACATCTCCATTACTCTTAATAAACTGGAGCATCATTGAACTCTAAGTGGAATCTAGTATATTGCTGCGGAAAAGGAACCTATTTTTCTAGAACAATCATAGCAAAGAAATGTTTATGTTAGAGGGACAGACTCTCAGGTTAGTGGCTAACAGAGTGGAACAAGTTGTTGCCTCTTGGGATTCAAGATCCTGTCTGACAGCTGGTGGATTGTTTACTACTCTCGATGCAGAGGGAGCTTCTAGAGTGTGTTACAGCAGCCTGACCAGCTGGGGCTTTGGGAGAACTGCAAGTGACACCACAGTGACTCTGAAGCTCCTTTATTCTCCTGACACACAGTCTTGTGAAGGTTAACTTGATTCCGCCACGACTTGAGTGGGTGCATTTTAAAATAAAGAGACATGCATGGAAATGTCCAGAAGATAAAACATAGCCTGGCACTGTGAGGCAAAAGAATAGCAAATTCAAGCCCTGTCTGGGCAATTTAGCAAGTTAGGGAGACCCTATCTCAAAATAAATAATTAAAATTTTAAAAGGACTGGGATGTAGCAGTGTGAAGGTATTGTGTTTAGTCCTGAGCACCACACACACACACACACACTATACCTTGGTAATATTTTCTCCCACTCTCTCAAATACACAAAGATGAGAGACTTGTCTGCAAGTGAAGAATCGATCTAAATAGTAGACATGTGCCTAAAAAAGTAACTATGCACCTAATTAGAATCAGAGTTTCTTATTTTCCCTTTGTATGACTTCATAAACAGCCATGAATATCCTGTTATTATGGTTATTAGGCAGGACTTTTTCCCTAGTAACTTTTAATTTTTAACCTAACTTGATGAACAGGAAATAAATTTATAAATAAATGGCAATTATAATGTTTAATTCTGTATACTGGGATTCTCTCCCTTTGATTCTAGTCTTTTATTCTAATTAGTTTATAAGTGCTTCTTTTATTAAGAAACAAATTTAGATACTACTGGAAAACCTTAATCTTCAATTTCAAATCCCTGTTTTGTTTTGTTTTGGTAATGGTGCTTGAATCCAGAGGAGTTCTACAATTTAGCTACATTTCCAACTGTCTTTATTTTGAGACAGAGTCTTGCTAACATGCCCAGGTTGTCCTCAAACTTTGAATCCTTCTGTCTTAGCCTCTCTACTACCTGGGATTCCAGGCCTGCACCACCACTGCTGGCTTAATGTCTCTTTTAAGACCTGTTTCCTTTGATGCTTTTTCACTGTGTATTATTTACCATAGAATACAAACAGTATACTTTTCCTTTTTGATTATACAGAAAAGAGTCTACATGAGAAAAGAGATACTGAAAATGCTTCCTTTGTCTATCTTCATGATTTGTATTTTCTTTTCCCAGAAGTTCAAACTATTCCTGCGTAGAAAATACAGGCTAAGTATATTAGGATAGTGCAGATAGCATAACCCGGGCTGTGGGGCAACTCTCCCTCCATCTACCTGACTTTCGGTAACATCTCAGGGACAATCCTCTTGCCATTGTTCTGACAAAGACCAAGGAAATCTCCAAAGCTCCAGGACAGAGCACATACCTGTGAGGTCTTGTAACTTGTGTGGCAGTAATCTTTTCCCTATGTGAGCTTCATTAACAGTTCATCCATAGTGACTTCATGTCATGCATGCAGTTAACATAGAGTGAACTGTGGGAAAACCATGTGTAGAAGATGACCCTGAGATGACACAGCACCCTGTCAGTCATCTCTGTCACGCCTATCAGAGAAATCCAATGATGAGTACCCAGGGAGGGATGCACATTTTTAAAATCCCAAAGCCAAGTTTATGTTTCTACCTTTTATTCCCCGAGTCCAAACACCACATTTCCTGTTCGTGAACCTGTTCATTCCTGCTGGCGCAAGCTCAACACTCCCTGAGCACACCTTCTGGTTACCATCAATAAATGTAACTGCTCTTTCTCGGACCATTGGGTGTCCACTTGGAATTCGTCGCTTGCTGTACACAGGGATCTTGAATCTGTCTTCTGAATCCATCACACAGAAGATCAAGGACACTACCGGTGCTCTGTGCAAACGCAATCCGATGGGATGGTAGTTGCTGCTTTTGCAGGGTGTTCCAGCTTTCATTCTCAAAGGCACACATTTAAAGAAAGTTATTCTTCTTACTGGAAAAAAGGAAATGGCAGTAAAAGTCCTTGGCAAAATGCCCACATTTACCCTTTTCTCCTGTTGTCTCTTGACCACTGGTGGGTTTCAGCTCCAGGGAAGTTACTCACTGAATTCTAAATGGAATTCTGTCTAGTATTTAAGGTAGAATCTACATTTTCTCTTATTTTCGTATCCTTTTTGACTCCACAGAAGACTGAAGGACCGATGACCCTTGATTCTGCTCTTTCTTCATTTTAATTTTGATAATAAACAGCTCAGTTTTCTAAAACATAATATCCAAAACATTTTATAATTTGTAATTTGTTGTCATTTTTGTTAGACTACTAGCCATCAAGTATGTATAGAAATAAATAATATTACTATAATTTTTAAGATAACTTACATATTTCTGATGGCAACACTATATTGGACTCAAAAAAATATACCTGGGTTGTCATGGATACAGGCATACAGAAGTTCACTTCATCAACTCATTACAAAGCTTACTATTTATTTTTAGTATACAATATAGTTTAATGAAAAATACCAATACTGTTCATTTTTATTTCAATTAGGGCTGTTTTATTAAGCATGTCCCTATGGGTTTTTCTATTTTGTTTGTTTGTTTGTTTAATTGAAGGCATTTTATCGCCAAAGGGCACAGTTTAAACTGTCTGTGAAAATGACTGATCAGCAGTCCGGATTGACTTTTGCTAGTCCTCCTTTTACCTGCTGATGTATGTGTCAAGGAAACTTTATATATAACCCTCGAAGTACGGCTCATTATAATGTTTTCCACTAACCCACCAGGGAGCTTATGGAAATCTAATTGGCCTGGGGTGGTGGAGGGGAGTAAAGCCATCCCACACCCACCTGGCAGGTCCCAGTGTCTCACAGTACTGTCTATTTTAAAGTTACAATCGCAGCCACTAAGAATATGCTCAAGCCAATAAGGAGTTACTGATCCCTAAGAAGGAAGAAGAAAAAGAATAAAATGGATGGCTGCACAGAACCAGACATATGTCATGGTGTCCATGAGCAAAGATTTGGATGAAAGGAACTGAGAAAGATTTCTGTTTTTGAAGTAGGCTAAGACTGAATAAGACTAAATTACAGTGATAAGATGGGCCTTTTTAAAGTAATTTGCTTGCTGGTACTAGGTGCACAGGATCAGACCTGAGGAAGAAGTTGGCTAAAAGTCATCGACCTCATGAGATGTGGAGTCCTTTCATTCATTTTTCTTACCCATGGGGTTTGCCAGGAAATAAGGTCTGTATGATGTGGGGAGGTCATTCTGTTGAAAGGTAACAGGAAAAAAAAGTAGATTTGAGAACTAACTAATATGAAAGGAAATAAACTAAAAGCGAATGGGATGAAGTTCTACCAATTGAAAAATACAAAACTACTTTCAGGGCTATACTATGTGTATAAATAAATGAAAACTGATAAATGCATGAAAAATGCATCTTTACAGAAGCAGAAAGACAACTTCAGTATGAATTCCCAGGCAGTGGCAATGAAGAGGATGAGGTAAATCTGAGGATAATACTTCTGTTGATGTGTCTAAATTTGGTTGGTTGATTTTTTAAATAATCTTATTTTAATAATAAAATTTAAATATTGAATATCAGACTAAACTGTGTGTCTGTGTGTGCACAGACTGTAAATGCAAAGACCTACGGAAAGGAACCTGAAGCAGCATGTTACTTTGAAGAACTCAGGCATTTAATACATGCTCGTTGGAGCTGCTACCCCTAAGTGGATTTTCAAACATCGTGGCTCACCAAGATTTGGTGTTATGAATTTGATAGCAACGTTAAAATGTCAGCATAAGCTACTCCACTATTTGAGATGTCAAAATAGTTTAAAAGTCACAGGCTGGGATAGCTATTTCGCATAAACACTACAGTAATTTATGCATACTCATTTCCTTAGAGAAATAAGAACCAGCTTGGTGAAATTTTTTTGCATAAGAACTGCAGGCTTATCCAACATGGATCAAATAGATGGTGAACTTCTAGGCTAGCGTTAGAAAGAACTTGGGTTCAAAGCCAGGCGTGGTGGCATATGCCTTTAATCCCACACTCGGGAGGCTGAGGTAGGTGGAGCGTTGTGAGTTCAAGGCCGGCTTGGACTACAATGTGAGCGCAAGGCCGGCCTGAGCTACATAGTGCGACCCTGCCTCAAAAAACCAGGGCCGGGAGTTTGGCTCAGTTCCTTAAGTGAGTTCAATCCCCGGTGCCGCAAAAAAAAAAAAAAAAAGAAAGAAAGAACTTGGGTTCAGTGGGGGGGGACAGGCCTACAACGTGATGATCGCTGTAGTGGGAGAATGTGGTGAACCAGAGTTTAGGAGCAAAGGAGAGCTGCACAGGTCGTGTCTTTTGACCCTATCAGGAGAATGACTGGGAAGGGGAAAGGGAAAGAGTTGCAGAACTTTTAGTGCCCCACCCATAAACCTTAGACCTAGCTCTTGTACTTGGATGCAATTTATACAACTTCTAACATTTGCATTTCTTTGCTTGAGAATTTTTGCCTGCTAGCACCATATGTACAGGCTGCATACACAGGTGAATTAGAGCCCTGCCCTCTCAGTAGCCCTCAATAAATAATAGGCAGGTATTGGCATGTAGATTTTCCAAGTCCCTCAGCCTCTGAATGGGCTGACTCTGAGTTGTAGGTTGTAGGTCATTTCCTAAGGCACCCCAGCACAAGAAACTCAAGGGGCCCCCCAGGATACCCACTGATTACATGCTCCTATTTTCTTTGCATGTTTCCTGAAAGAACTACCAAACAAGCCACTTGTAAGCAAATCCTTGCTTCAGGATTTGTTTGGGGATAGCACAACCCAAGGTAGGTGGAAGACGTTCCAGAAACACCCACCATTGTGTACAAAAGGGTTTTGGAGATATGTACGCTGCCAGGGGATGGTAGTGTAAGCCAGTCTCTCAAGACACAGAGAGCCAGGAATTCAGAGCTCCTGACACCTTGTCCAGGTGACAAACAGAAGAGATGAAATAAAATTCTACCCTTTTCACTCCAAATCCAACTTTTGTATAACAGAGATTAAGATTAAAACTGAAATGTTGTTTTGACAAAATCCTTTTGGTGTCATTGTAAAGATATTTAGATAGTATATAGTGGTGTATTGGGTGATGTCTTCCCAGACAAGAAATTTGGATGTGTTATAAACTCAGTGCATAGGATTTCAGAAACAATCAAAATATATCAAGTATAGCAGCAAAATACTGAAGATGTTCTAACAGAAGAACAGCTTCATTTCATGGGAAATCAAAAGGTCATGCCAAAGTAATTGAGATTTTGCAATACAATAACTAACAACTATAGACATGAATGAAAGTGGTATTTGAAAAATGTATGCAACCTATGAAATGTAATAGAAATGTATTGTAAGTAAAAGTAATATTATTAATTCCATATTTCAAGGCCTCAGAGGTCTGCTTCAAATAGTGTTATATTTTGTTTCAGATTGAGACAACCCAGTGTTGTACTTATAATCACGTTAGCTCCAAATACTCCAGATGTGTGTTTGAAAAACTTGTTTAACTTAATAAATATAGTATCACAAAACCAAGAGTTTGCTAAGCAAGTTCTACTTTGACATGATCAATAAAAGAATAGAATCAGGGTCAGTGCTCAAGATGTGAATTTATATGGATCCCCAAATTTAAAACTACATTTAGTGAATGTGATGGAGCATGCCTATAATTGCAGATACTAGGGAATGAAAGCAAGAGGATTACAAGTTTGAGGTCGACTTGTCAAGATCCTGTGTCAAAATAAAATCATGAAAGGGCTGGCAATGCAACTCAGTGGTAGAGCACCCCTGGGTTCAGTCTTCAGAACTGCCAAAACAAAACGAGCAAAGAAAACCCACTGAACATTTGTTTCTTGTTGCAAACATTTTGTACTCTAGGGGTTATTTGTGAGCATCAAAACTCAATTACCTATAAATTTTAGTATTTTTGGAATTTATTTTAAATGTTCCAAGGGCCTGTAAGATATAAGAATATGAAAAGATATTTGTACTCCATACTGCTAGGTACTATTTATGAAGATCTTGGAAGCTGAGTACAATGATTATGCTATCAATTAAATTTTAATATCATAATACAAGTAATTAAATTCTTTACTCCAAAACAAGAACATACTGACATCTAGCTTTCAGGGTTTTTTGATAGAAATTTTTATTTTATTTGTCAATTTTAAATACATCCTGTTCATTGTGCTTGCCTTGGGTTCTTGTAAGCATAAAAGTTAAAAATGTGATATTTGTAGTCATCTTTATATTTCAACCTAAATGTACACATGAGACACTACATTTAAGCATAGAAGCTAATTAACATTAATTATAATAGTACCCAGCCCAAGTGCAACTGCTTGGAAGCCGTAAGTTGTCCTCAAAGCCAGTTGCTTTGTCTTTTCCTCTAGAATGATAGCTTGCCTACATTTATATTATTGTGCTTTTTTTCCCAAGGAATGATTGAAAAATATGTCAGTTTAGAATGGTCACTAAGAAAAGTTATACACTCATTGGCTTTATGGATACCTTGGCATTAAAATAGTTTCCAACATTATTCTAGGATGGAGAAAGAAACCAAATCAGGCAAAGTTCTGGATGTCCTGTTGGAGGAAAGGAGGGGATACAAAAGGATACAACTGGAGCAGACTACAAAATTGAAAAAAAAGGGAAGGGAAGTGACTACTTTTAATCCCCATGAATTTCCTTTGAA